>SCLH01001834.1:57972-70319 GCA_004367855.1 Oikopleura vanhoeffeni | reverse complement strand
ATTATAACCAAAAGAGTCGCTAAGGAGCAAAAAATGACAAAAATATTAAGTTAATTCTCATTTCTGATCCTTATTTAGCCATTATTTTGAATATATTGTTCAGCAAACTGACAGCGAAGGTTATTAGCATGGTTTTCAACTCATAGTAATTCTCTGAGAATTAACTTAATATTTTTGTCATTTTTTGCTCCTTAGCGACTCTTTGAGTTATAATTAACCGATGGTTTTTGATACGCTCATTCGAACGTCGACAATTCCGATTATTTTGAGAGTACTTTCAAGTCTCTACGATGAACTTTAAAATGACATTCGACTTTGACTGTTTATTTAAAGTCGATCACGTGGTCGCTGACCCTAGCCCCAAAAAACAGTTTAATGAAAAGCGATAAATTTTCATCTGGCGAACAATCAGCTATTAAGCTCGTCATACGAATTCACTAGAACTGGCTTGGTCTTGGGTCACTCTTCCCGCTTCTGAAACGGGAACTCGATTTTTGGCGGGTTCCTGCTTTTTGTTTTCGAACGGGAACTCGTCAAACAGCGAGTTCCCGCACAAAAAATGGAAACGGGAACTTGCCAAACAGCGGGTTCCCGCACAAAAAATAATTAAACTGAAACTTTCAGCTTTTGATTATGATTCATTTTTTTTTAAATAATAAAAATATTGTTCTAGACGTAAAATTTTATTTTTGAAATTAAATATTTTCATTTTTAATTTCCATTCGAATATGAATGAATTTGAATACAGAGAGATGGACGAAACCTACACTCTGAGGTGTCACCTTCGGATTTGACTGAGAAAAAAGTCGAAAATGAGCAATTTCTTTAACATTCATCTTGTTCCTTAGTTAATTTGGAACAAAAAATTGGCTTATGACATTTCAAAATTTTAACTCCTTGGTATCTAAAATGACCAAAATAGACACAGGTGACCAGGAAACCAGCTGTAAAACCGGAAGTTGACATCAAAACAACCGGAAATAATTCTGTTTTGAAGAAAAAGTCCTATAGAAAAAGAGTCTTGCAAAATTTNAGGGTCGACTTTCTAATGAACGTATTAGGAACTATGGGTCAATAATGTACTGAAAGGTCGCTAGAGAGGTACTTTTGGGGGTACTTTCAAGTCTCTACGATGAAGTTGAGATTGACATTGGACTTTGACCGGTCATTTGAGGTCGATCACGTGGTTCCTAGCCCTAGCCAAAAAAAAAATTTCCTAAAAAACGCTTGATTTTCACCTACCAAAAAATAACCGCTTTAACTGTTCATACAGAGTCGCTAGAACTGGCTTCAGCACCCTTTGTAAAATCTCAAAATTTTGACCAGTTTTTGCTCTCTAGCAACCTTTCAGTACATAATTGACCCATAGTTGCTAATACGTTCATCAGAAAGTTGACCCTTGCGATGCTTTTGAGGGTACTTGCGAGTCTATACGATGAACTTGAGATTGACCTTGAGGTTTAACCATGTTTGCTCTCTAGCGACCTTTCAGTACATAATTGAACCATAGTTGCTAATACGTTCATTAGAAAGTCGACTCCTCCGGTTCTTTTGGGAGTACTTTCAAGTCTCTACGTTGAGATTGACCTTGAACTTTGACCGGTCATTNATAAACTTTTTTAAGAAATTGTTTTTATAGGACTGTAGAGAATTTTTTGAATAATATGATTATCATTGAAACAATACATGTTGATAATGAATCTTCGGTTATATGCTTGATTCAAACGCAACGCCACGGATGGTGCAAAGACACTACGGGTCGAGAGATTGTCGGCCACTACGGGAATTAAAATTATATCGCGTTTTTAAGCCCGAAAGGTTGTTTTTTCATACTCAAATTGTGACCACTTGGTGGCTCCAATTTTTTTATAGCCTATAAAGGTTGATTTATTATTGATTTTTTGTTGTTATTATACCGATCGCGTTACAAAAACTCAAAGAATCCGTACTGAGGGGTTGAGGTTCGCATATATACATCTTCCGGTACTGACCCTACTTATGCCGCATAAGTTATGCCTATCACTGTGCTCTAGGGTAGTCGGTGAAGTTCCTCAACCACCCTTATGACTCATAAGTTATGACTCATAATCATGACGTTGCGTTTTTCACAACATATTTTTCATTCAGACCAATTTGGGTCAAGAGAAGTTAAACCTTTTCTTGACCCCAAATTGGTCTTAATAAATAATTTGGATTCAGACCAATTTGGGGTCAAGAGAAGGTAAACCTTTTCTGGACCCCACCAAGGCATAGTAAGGACAAAAAAAGACGATTGGCCAATTTGGGGTCAATAAAAGGTTTCCCAAAAATACAATTCTAAAATAAATGTCGGCAGATAATTTTCAAGCATCAAATTTCAAAAGTGAAAATTTCAAACTTTGGGGCAGGGATCGTTTTTTTTTTGAAAATTTGACCAGGTCGGGTCGATTTATTTTCTTAAAATAAATTTTTGCTTTCCTAATTTATTCTAATAATAAATTGAAGAATTCAGATCATAGAATGTGAATTTCTATCATAAAGAAGGAAACTGAAAGATTTTGGTGGTGATATAATTTTAAAATTTATCATTTCAAAAAATCGGATGACAAATTAAATAATTTTTTTTAATTGGCTCGAAGACCGATTGGCATTCGGCGAAATAAAAATAATAATTTTTTTCAGAAAACTTGTTTGACACCGATGTCATGACATGTCATAAAGGCGATAATATTATGTATATCTTGAAAATCATCACGCTTCAAATTTCACAGTCTCACTAAAAAAATCACCCTGTAGATTCTTCTGGTCGCCAAATATCACGGTGTTTATTTTTGGAAACAAATTCGTACCTGTTCTGTATCTGCTGGCGTTGGTAGTTTAGTTTGCAAATTTCGCAAAAAGTATATCGACTGAGCATTTTGCTTTTCTTCTGGCAACCGTTTTTCAATCACATTTAAAATTATTTCAATATAAGTTTCTGTTTTAGTTCGTGTTTCGATTATAATTTTCTTTTTAGCCTCCGCGGGCGCCGATTCGGTCGGTTCGTCACTAGGGTCAGTAGAGGTCAAATTTTGCCTCGAACTACGGCCGGATGAAGACCCCAATTTTGATTTGGAGCTTGTGATACTAGCTTTATCACTTTGTGCGCCATCAGGAGTAGGGCTTAAATTAATTTTTTATTTTTGCAACAAAATTACTTCTTGTACGGTTCCCTAAAAGTAAACAGAGAATCGTCTTCAAACGTGACTCATGGGCGTTGATGTGATTCAAATCGTTTGACCGATTTAGCCAATCAGGGCCAATGTAATGTTCTTTTTATTCTCGTTAGACATTTAGGGGAGNTTGTATTGAAACTTGAAATGAATCCGAATGATACATTTCCGCTCTGATAAGCAATTGCTGAATGTCACCAAAAATTAAAACAAGGAATATTTTAGGAAATCAGGAAAACTAAAATATATTTATAAATCACTGAACGAGATGTTCTAGTACGTACCTGCACGAGTGTGTTTCAAATCACACCATGAATATGTTATCCCCAAAAAATGGCTGATTTCAAAAAATAAGATTTCAGAAATTGAGTTAAATTATTAGGGTGTTTAAGAATGATCCAAACTTTGTTTGGAATTCGAGAATATTAGTAGTTTCGGGAATACATCTGATTTTTTTTTGCCACTCGAAAGAAGATTAAGTCTCAGATTTCACATATCAGTTAACCAAGTCAAATTAACGAGATAAATTGTATTCTATTGTAAAATTTCCGGTTGACAACCGGTGAGATCGACAGACTTATTTTTTAACATCACCAGGTGATGTCGGGTGTCGAATCTGATGGTGCTGAAATGTTTTTCTCGGAAAATTACCCCTGTTAGTGTATTTTTAAAATATTATCTAGTCCCAGTGTCGAGATTCAAAACAGTGCTATTTACACCACAAGGTGGTGTCGGATCACAAAAGAAACTATGCAAAACATTTTTGCTTGAAAGACTACTCCCATAAGTATATTTTGAAATTCAAATTTGGTCTCAGTCATGAGATAGAAAAAATATCTCTTTGCACCACCAGGTGATGCCGGGTGTCAAAATTAATAATGTCAAAATATACCTCTCCAAAAATTACCCTGATAAGTATATTTTTAGATTATTATCTGGTTCCAGTGCTGTTTTAACTGCGAAAACAAAAAGTTGCATCCAAATAATGCATTTCCGGTCTGATGAGCAATTTCTGAAACACACCAAAATTCTTGAAATCAAAAATAAGGGGAACTTTCGGGGGTCTGTTCCGATATTCCGCTGGCCAAAATGATATTTCTGGTCTTTGTGATTTGAAACACACTCGTGCAGGTGAGGGTTAAGTCAACTTTATATACTCTCCAAAAATTATCAGGATACGATCAATATTTTAATTTTGGCAAATCTCAGGAATCATCCCTAGTTATTGTTTGATATAATATCATTGATATTGCTTGCCAAATACTACTTCCCCGAAAAATTTCTGGTCGCTGTGATTCTAAACACAGCAGCGCAGGTAGGGGTTAATTAAGAATATCGAAAATATCACGAAAAAAAAAATTATTTCAAAAACCTATAAATTTTACCTATTTTGTACTTCAGTTTCTGTTTCGTCATCATCGTCTACTTCGACTTCATATTCTTCCTCAAATTCTCTAGTTTTTTCTGTTCTGTCAAAAGAGTTTAAAATATTAACTATTACCGAGTCCAGTCCAAAATCGTGTGTTTTGCATTGTCGATTTGAAATAAGAAATTGTAAAAGTAAAAATGGGGACCGATTTAATTAGCCCATCTTGTAAAGAACTAGGTGTCAAGGGTGACCGGAAGGTGGCGCTAGAGGGGAATTTATATCATACGAAAATATCACTTTCGGTTTTTCACTCACAATATGAATTCGTCGCACGCGCCACTTTGCGGTCACCCTTGACCTCTAGTCTTTAATACGGTCTTGAGAAAACCCGGTAGTTCTGCATCTTTTGATACATTCAAATCATAGAAATACCACTTCCGGTACCTGTACTTTACCGGTCAATTTTGACCAGCCGGTACATCCGACAACGTTGCAAAAAACCCTCCTTGAAAAGACCCTTCGCTTTCGAGTCAGCTAATTTTATTTTTGTTAGCACTATTTTAACTCCCATGAGAAAACAGGTGAAAAAATCTCAAAAGACAAAGAAAATTCTACGTCTAAAAATGACCACAAAAATTCTCTACAAGATGGGCTAATAAAATCGGTACCCATTTTTGACTTTCAAAATTTCTTATTTCAAATTGTTTTTATTTTTCAAAATGCGACAGCAAAAACAAGAAACGTTTTTGACAAGACGCGGTAAAATTTTTGAAAACTTCTATTTTGCAATTTCCAAATTAAAAATAATTTTGAAAGCTTTTTAACCCGTTAACTGTCTAGGTAAAATAGGATGGCGTAGGCTGTTTCATCTGTTGAACTATCTAGGATGAATTTTCGTATAAGATCGTCACTTTTGTCATCCTCCAAAAGTTGCTCAAAAAGCTGAGGGTCGGATAATTCGAGTCCGTGATAGACTCTCTCACGGAGCCACTCGAATCGAGCGTCTTCCATGAATTGATACTTTTTATATCAATTTTCCTAAAGAGATTGTTAGCAGAAAGTAAAGTTTTTCAGGTACCTGAGTTTCGAGTGGCGTCGAGACAAAAAGTTATTCGTTAAAAATGCCATGAGGCTAGAATATAATTTTTCATCTGATTTTTCAAAGAATAGTATCATCTCTGAAAGCTGCTAGATCGGACGCGCCCGAATGGTCCGAAAGGGCGTCGTGCTTTCTATACCCAAATGGCCAATCGACTTTTTTTGTCCTCACTATACTTTGCTTAGGTGGGTACGGAAAGCACGCCCGTGCTTAGCGTACCCAAATTGGTCTGAATGAAAAATATATTGTGAAAAACGCAAGGTCATGATTGTGCGTTATTACTAATGACTCATTAGGGTGGTTGAGGAATTCCACCGACTGCACTGGAGCACAGTGATAGGCATAAGTTATGCCGCATAACTTATGCCGTATAAGAAGGGTCAGAAGCGGGAGACTTATCTGCAAAACAAAACCTCTCAGTACGGATTCTTTGAGTTTTTGTAACGCGATCGGTATATTAACAACAACGAAATCAATTATAAATCAACCTTTATAGCGCGTTTCAAAGCCCAAAAGGTTGTTTTTTGTGATAACTTGGAGGCTCCAAAATTTTTTTCCATGGTCGGAATTATTCTTTTTGAGAAATTTTACCCCCATAAACTCAAAGAATCCGTACTGAGGGGTTTAGTTTTGCAGATAAGTCTCCCGGTACCGACCATACTTATGCGGCATAACTTATGCCGCATAAGTTATGCCGCATACGTAATACCTATCACCGTGCTCCAGTGCCGGGCGTTTAGAAACCGATGGTCATTTTTTGGCTGGACGGTAAAATTGCCCGTGCTTTCCGTACCCAAATTGACCTAAATGGAAAAAAAATAATGCAGGCCAATTTGGGTACACTAGACACCGACTCTCCGAAAGACCTACGATTTAAGGTATTCTTGAACTACAAATTAGATCAAACCTCCATTTTACAATAATAAAAAATGATCGGAAATGTTTTGTATTCAGAAAATACGAGGCCCGGAATATCTGGGCACTGAAAATTTTATAAGTAATAGCTCAAAATCTCTTTTATTAAAATGTAGCTTACCGATTGAAGGTCTAGTCTGATTTGAAGAAAAAAAAATAATTTGATGAAAAAGTCTGCTCGAGCGAAATTCTAGAAATTCTTTAAAATTGGGAAAAAAATCCATAAATCATTTTGATCAAGCTTTGCTGATCTAGAATACCTTATTCTATTAATTTCAGAAAAACATTCTGGATAAAACTTCTGCAACATTTTGAATGCTTTTATAAAGTTGATTAATACGTTTAATTTTTATTAAGCCTAGGAAGCAATACCTGAGAAATTTTGCCTCAGACCTTATCCTAATTATGTGGATTTTGAATCATAATTTTTGACTTTTATTTTTAAATAACCGGAAAACCGGTTTTCGATGAAGAAAAACATTTTTGAAAAAATTTTGGTTTTCGTAAAACACAAATATTTTCTAAAAAAACTAAAATAAGTATTAGAAGAACAGTGGGTTCCTTTTAATAAGCGAAATTATAAATCTTTGCTGAAAATTTTTAATTAAATTTTCATTATTAGAGGAAATCTCAAAAAAAATTTCCTATTACTAAGAATTTTTTAGGCTATGATTTACTCACTCTGTAAGTATTGATATTCTCAGGCCAAATTTGGCTCAAAAAAATTCCCAGGGAATTTATCTATTTATGACTTTGATAATTTCTCTACCTTGAAAAAAAAGTTAACAAATTTTAACATTTTTCAGACATTTCAATGAAATAAATTAACTTACTGTAATTAATTTTCGTTATTAAATCTCTAAGGCGAAAAACATTGTTTTAGATATTTATCGATTTTTGTTTAACTCGGAGCCGTCGCGTAGCAACTGATATTTGGAACTTTGACCAATCAATCCAATGAAAAACCGTTTACAATTTTGATAAATGAAAAATAAAGTGAAAATTTACTTACATGGTAGTACCATGATGGTACACTTTTATTTACGATGAACTTTATTTTTTTTTGATGAAAAACTGAGTATTTTATTGACGAAGGATTTTTTTTTGCCAAACTTTTGCCAGGTTTGGAACTGCTGAGGACTGATGTGAGATTATTTTGATCGATATAATATCGACGATATTATAAGGCTTTATTGGCGTGTAAATGCATTTGAAATTTTGCTTTCTAGCACAATCTATGGATATTTTTGAAAGTTTTTAAGATCATTTTCGTGATTTTTGAGGTCTTCATGCTATCTATGAATAATCATAGTATTTTTCGAAAAAAAATTCAAGCCAATTCGAGTCAAGCCAAACCCACTGGAAATATTTAGTAATGTCAAGTCAAACCAGTCACATGACATGTCACTGGCTTGCCGAGGCCTGGGCTGAACGCCATGATTCAATCTTGATAATTGATATAAAAAAGGATGCCCTCGGTGAGGGTCGAACTCACGACCTTCAGATTATGAGACTGACGCTCTAACCAACTGAGCCACGAAGGCACTGGTAACTTGACTGTATTAAAAATTTATTATACAACACAATTTCTAAAGGATTCAGAGACAATTTGCAATGCTAAATGTTGATAGTCAAAAACGTGTAGCGATTTTATTTGCTAAGCTTGTAGAGAAGTTTTTTGCGGTCATTTATGTCCAAGAATTTCTTTTGGATTTGAGTTTTTTCCATAAACATCGGTTGAAGGTGATAAAATTGACTTTTTAGACGATTTTGAATTTCAAATTTTGAAAGTCAAAAATGGGAACCAACATTATTTGCCCATCTTGAAAAGAATTCCTTTGTGGTCATTTTAAGAATCGAGATTTTTTGAGATTTTTTCTATAAAAAATTGGTTTAAAGGGGGTACTCAACGGTTTCTTGTACCTATATTTAGTATGAGTTGGAGAAACATGTCTTCTAACTTTTTGATGAATATTTTTTCTCTGATATATATATGTTCCTGATAATGGAAAATTGCATTTTAGTGCAATTTTTGGAGTTTCTAGAAAATTATTTTCTTCCGATTGTATCAAAAGTACCCTCAAATTGAAGCTACTGCAAAACTGAAATAAAAGCTGCTAATCACTTTTACTTATTCCTAGCATTTTCCATTAAAATTGAGGTTTATGTATTTTTTCCCAAAAAAATACTCAGAAAAAATACAAAAAAACTAGAAAATTTTGAGAATATTTTCGAATTTTTTTTTAATGATATTACCAGAAATGAATTTTCTGGTCTTTCTGAATCCATTTGGTGCATTTATCATGTTCCTAGCCTGAAATAAAAAACCGATGAGTACCTCCTTAAAGGTTTGTCGCACCTTTAAGTCCGCGGATTCTCATGGGATTAAAATGGCGGTAATAATAATCAAATCAGCTGACTCGGAAGCGAAGGGTTGTCTTGAGATGAATTTTCATTTGCAACGGTATCGGATGTACCGGCTGGTCAAAATTTACCGATAAAGTACAGCTTCCCGTGCCGGTAATATTTCAATGATTTTAATGTGCCAAAAGATGCGCAACTATTGGTTTTCTAAAGACGGTATTATAAACTAGGGGTCAAGGGTGAACGCAAGGTGGCGCCAGAGGACAATTTATATTAGCCGAAAATATCACTTTCGGTTTTCACTCAAAATATAAATTCGTTAATACTACGGTCTCCAGAAAACCGATAGTTGCGTATCTTTTGGTACATTCAAATCATTGAAGTATCACTTCCGGTACCGGTAGCTGTACTTTACCGGTAAATTTTGACCAGCCGGTACATCCGTTGCGAATAAAAATCTTTCTCGAGACAACCCTTCGCTTCCGAGTCAGCTGATTTGATTTTTATTACCACCATTTTAACTCCCACGAGAACCCGCGGACTGAAAGGTCATTTTTCGCACCTTTAACCGCAACTTTAAACCCTTTTTTATGAAAAAATCTTAAAACCAAAAAATCCTGGGTCTTAAAATCACCACAAAAATTTTTCTACAAGATGAGCGAATAATATCGGTACGAATATTTGATTTTCAAAGTTTCTTATTTCAAATCGTCTTAGTCCTCGGGTTCTCATGAGATTAATGAAATTGTTTTAAAGGTTTTCGAGGTACGAAAATCTAAATTTCGAAAAGATGATCAAAATTCATGGTCTGTGGGCGTTAAATATTAAACTAAGCATTCTAGTTCGAAGGAAATAATTTATTTGGCCATTCGATGAGCTCCGGGTATATATTTATTAATTATCAAAAATTTGTTAGGTAGACAAAAAATTATCTTGGAAATTTTTAGGGTGGGCATTTATATATGTCAAACTTTTTTCAACACCCCATTTTTTTCGTCGAAACATCATCTCAATCTTGTTATCGTCAAAACACCTTTTATGGAGTTGTCAAATTTCAAGGCGGAATTTTTATGAAGTCTATGCTCATTATCAGGAAATTTTGACGAGTAAATAAATTCCAATTTCAGAAATATACCGAAATGTAATTTTTTGAAAAAAAATTTGAAAATTAATTAAGGGTTAGCATGAAAAGAAAGTTCCCGAATTGATTTTTAATTGTGACCACAAATTCACTATTAGGACAATTTCGTACTAAACCACGTCATCAAAAAAGTCTTCACACAATTTTTATTCGTCCAACTCAATTTTTCAGAATCAGCATTAAAAAAGGACGGTTTAAAATTTCTGCAGTAGTTTATTATTTTATAATTTACATTTGAATGTTTTTTATTTTCTACTATAGATTTTTTTAAATAAAATTTCAATGTGAAGTCCCTAAATGTCCTTAGTATTGCATGTAATTATGTAGGCGGTGTCGCTGGTGTTGCAAATGTGTCATATAAAACCAACCTCAAAAACGCAATTTATTCATTATGATATTTTTAAAAGTTAGTTTGTTTTTTTCAGTTTGCCTCGGAATCCCCGTTACAGAAAATGAGGAAAGTATAGAAAGAAGTGAGCAATTTTCGACCACTACCCAAATAAATTTAGAAAGTTCATTCACTTCGACCCTGAGTTTTTCCTCAAGTTTTTTCGATTTCGTCACGACCGATTCGCCTTGTGCCGATTCCTGGGCATGGTTTTACAGCATGGTTTACAGTAATGAAAATTGTGAGGAAGAACCAAGGTTATCAGAATGGGGATCAACCACTGTAATCCCACCTACGAGAAAACCGATGGATGACGTCACAATTTATCATCGGATTATGGCACTTTTTGAGAATTTAACTCCAACCAGCCAATTGAAAATGGCAAATTAATTACAACTGTTCTTTATTATAAATAAAAATTTTCATATAATCGGTTGAATTTATAGGGTCGATAGTAAAATGGATAAAACGTAAAATGGATAAATTTGAGATTTTGAACTTAAAATAACCTGAACAAAAAGTTCTAGATATCAAAATTTGACAAAATTCAGGCTTAATGGTTAGAAATTCAACAATCATAAGTAAAATCTAAAATTATTTTTTTTTGCGCCAAATGATAATTTCAAAAATACAATCACATCATGAAAAAAACCATTTTTGAAATGTTTTGCAAATTGATATTTTGATTCCTTTATGACAAGAAATAATTTTTAGGTTGTTTGAGAGAATTCAATCTAAATAAGGTGATCCGGCAAAAAAAAATGGGAATATACAGTGCTTCAAAAAATTAGTAGGGGTCGAAATAAACCTACTCATATGCCCCTGTTCATACTCATTTTAACTCGTAGACTCGCCTGAAATAAATATTTTCTAGACTTAAAGTTAAATAATACAGAAAAAAGGACGCATGGTACCATAAAGTTACTCTGGGAGTTAATTTAGGTAGCCGAATATATGTTAGCTACCCAAATTAACATCAGTGTAAACACGGGATATGAAGCGCATTAAACAATTAAGAAAATTTAGTTTATAGACCACCTATAGGTATCGTATCAATCATGGAAATAATTAAAAGGGAAATGAGAGCTCTCCTTTTCTTTCCTTGGGGAAAATAGGAAAGAAATAGTGGAGAGTATTTCCGAGAGAAGGAAAAGAGGATAGTTATAAACGAGATGAGCGCTTCTTTGATCATTGTAGAAGTTAAATCTCTATGCTTTTTAGATGTTAGACAAAATACCTTCTCTGCTATCTTTGACTAGAGAGATACAAAGTTTGAGGATTTCTTTATTTATTCAATAAGGCAAACAAACTTGAAGAAGGCTATGAGGAGGCTCCACGTTTGGGCCGTTTTTGTATAAACTTACTATGGCATATAATAAGCGGAAACTTTACGAAGAATAATTAGAAGATGCTACCAAAAATTCTAACATAATCTGACCGAATGATAATCATATTATGCAAACGTAGACAAAATTGCCCCTCAAATTAATTGTTTTGCTCCTCGGGCAAAACACAAAATCATGGAACTGGGCAGTCATAACAAGCGCGAATTGATAATTACAATAATTTTATAAATACACTTCTTGATAGGTTACTTCAACAAGGTAACTTTTTTAGAAAGAAAATCACGTCGATACGCGTTTGGGCTTTTTTTCAAGTGAAGACTTCACTTGAAAAAAAGCCCAAACGCGTATCGACGTGATTTTTTTTCTAAAAAAGTTACCTCGTTGAAGTAACCTATCAAGAAGTGTATTTATAAAATTATTGTAATTATCAATTTGCGCTTGTTATGACTGCCATCAGTTCCATAGAATTTTGTGTTTATGCCCAGGAGCAAAAAGATTAATTCTGAGGGGCAATTTATGGTCTACGTTGCATAT
>SCLH01001834.1:1501-43559 GCA_004367855.1 Oikopleura vanhoeffeni | reverse complement strand
ATTCGACAATAGTTGGATTCGAACACGCGCTATAGAGATCACCATTATTTTCAAAATCTACTATGGTCGGAAAAAGTGTATAGTACAAAGTGTATAGGAGTATGTACTAGTATATAGAAACTTTTTAAGCTGTTAGTTTTTTAATTCGGCCTCTCAAGAAATTTCGACAAAAAAAATATTTAATGGAAATTAGATCTTAATTTGAAACATTTTTACCTGGCAAATAAAGTCGGGTCTCCTTGAGGGAAAAATTGTCGGTAAATTGTTCCAAATTCATCTGCCGACAGTTTTCCGGTTGGACAATCTTTCAAGAAACCGCGATACCAATGTTGTAGTTCTGCGCGCGAGACTAAAATAAATAAATTAAAACCTCATCTAGGCACGTAGCAAGCGCTTGGGGTATACATTTAATTTTGAAAGATATTTAATTTCCTTTACATTGGCGGTCAACAGCAGGGGTCGGCACATTCGAATTTTTTTTGACCGGATTGGATCGGTAGACTTACCAAAAAATTCGGATCGAATCGGTAGACCCGCCAAAAAAATTGAATCGGATCGTTTTTTCGAAAAAAACGTTTAAAGTACACTTTTAACTAAGTTAAAGCCATTTTTCGTTAAAATCAATGTTTAACTCCCGTGGTGTCTTTCTGGTCATCCGTGAACAGATGACTTTTAATCGCAATTTAGGACCCTTAATCATGTATGAATGACAATTTACAAACTGATAGATCAACTTTTTGGTATACTATACTTATTTTTTGCAAAAAAAAATTTAAGGAGGTGAGTGTCTGTTTTTTGAGCCCTTTATAGAATTAATTTTCGATACATTAATATCGGTTATGACTAAAGTTGACCCAAGGAATCTCATGGTTGCAATTATTTTTTTTAAAACATAAAGATAAACTTTTCAATGATTTTTCATATGTGAAGTTAAGAGTTAAATTTTAGACTATAAAATTCGAATCCAAGAAGTTTTACTTTTGATTCTGGAAAAACAAGCTTCAGTAAATTTGACTGAATTCACGCGCTTTTTTTATTTTCATTAAAAAACGTATATGACCCCCAAATTCATGCGATATGGTCCAATTAGTTTATTATGTCCGTAAAGGTATCTTAACTCCCGTGTGGCGACAATCTCTGGACCCGTAGTGTCTTCTGGTCATTCGTCACCAGACGTTTTAAATCAAGCATATCCCTTTAACACCTTTTGGATGATTTTGAATGTAGGCTGAAAAGAAGAGAAAGCGGCCTCATGAGTGGCTAGAAGGGGTCTCAGGAGTGTAGGATTGGCTCCCCAACCTACATCTCTCAAATCACAAAAAGGTGTTAAAGGGAATAACCGAAAATTCATTATCAACATATATTTTTTCAACGGGTAATCATATTATCAAAAAATTCCTTTACAGTCCTATAAACCAATTTGTAAAAAAGTTTTATAAAAAGTTACAAATGTGAATAAAAAAATAAAAACTCTCTCATTTTCGCCGATTCTCACAAACAAGTGCATAAGTAACACGAATTAGGGTTAATTTGACATTTTCAAATTTAAATATTAAACCGTCACAATATTGGGATAAATCTGCAAAAAAAATTTAATGTTTTTCTTAAAATTTTACAAAATCAGCTTCATAAAAAAAATATTTTTGATAACAAAGTTCAAGCCCATTTCACCTTTAGAGGCTTGTGAGTACCTCAAAAGATCGGAGAGTTCGACTTTTTTAATGAAAATATTTTAGCAACTATGAGTCAATTATTGTACTGAACGGTCATAGAGAGCGAAAAATGGTCAAAATTTAGATTTCACAGGGGGATTGTTGCTCTCTGGCGACCCTTCAGTACATAATTGACCCATAGTTGCTATATTTTCATTAGAAAGTCGACCCTTCCATTATTTGAGTCTGGTACTACGAGTCTCTACGATGAAATTTACGGGTAATTTTATATACGGTGACACAATATACGGTATTTGGAAAACTACTCAAATTACATTAAAAAAAACATTGGGAGGAACTTCAATGTTTATTGGCCCAAATTTTTTTCGGCGTAATTTGATCACTATTTGTTTACTTGTTTTTTTATCCAAAACCTTATTTGGGTGTTTGGAAAAAAAGTCTTCTAAAAACTTTTAAATAACACTTCACTTTTTTCAAAAATTGATTTAAGCAATTTTGGAAAAAAACAATAGTACTCATTACCAACCTTATTTCCTTGAATATGATGTCCAACAGAATGAAAACATTATTAGAGGCTATGGATGCTAATGGAAAAAAATGTCTTTTTTGCATGAGTTTAATGGGGATACTGCGACTCTGATTAAATAACAGGCCTTATCTTTAAGAGGCATAAACATGCTTGAACATTGATACAGAAGGTGATTAATTAAGTGTACTAATGAACCGATTCATGCAAAAATTTTTTCGAAATTTTTGCAGTTTTTTTCGATTTATTTTACTAAGTATTGTTTAAAAAGATGAAGTTTAAAAAATAACGTTGTTGCTCAAATTTGGACTACTAACACTATACAAAAATTTATCGACTTGGCGTAGCCAATTCTCTCATCAGTGTAGTTACTGGCTTTCTTTTGAGCCTACTTTTCTAAAAAATCGGAAGCAAACTTTTTTTTTTACAATGGAAATTTTTCAGAAAAATGACAAAGAATTCATATTTCGAGTTTCTAAGCTCGGAAATTGCAAAAAAGCGCTCTATTAATCTCTTTCAAAGTTTTCTGAGGAATACTGTATAAAATTTGAGGCTATTCTTTGCCAAACATAATCCATCGGACAGGAGATAGAATTTTGAAAGACTTACTTATTTTCAAAATCGATCGGTTATTGGCGTCTTCGCTATGTTCAGTTGCCGGATTCAAAAAAAGCGCTGTCGATAAAAATTTAATATACTACCGTTACGTGATCTTGTGAAAATTTGAGCTCAATTTACTATACCGTCTGGGAGGAGATAGGTTTTGAAGTTTTGAAAATTGTCCACCCTATGTCACGTACTGTTAGCTAATTGGTGTAATTGGATCAATAAATAATTGTTGAATGTACTTTTTCAAGATAAGGATAGGATCTACCAAATTAGCCAGTTTCGGTTTTTTCTCCATGAACTGATTGTTTCAGTATATTTCACACGAGAAAATGTCAATCAGCGAGGTTCGCATTAACCCCTTGAAGGAGGGTGTGCGTGTCGCTTTTTGGTACCTTTTCAATCAACGCCTCAGATCAAATCTAGGCGTTGGTAAAAAATCTGAGGTTACTCGTTTGTAGAATCAAGCCTTCGTTCTAACGATTAACACTGCTCAAAAGTCAACGCTTGTTACATCACATCCACCAGGTGGTTGGAGTCTATTCTCAGAGCACTAAACTGAGTTTTTTTTTTTAAAATTATCTTCTTTTACGACCCCACATTACAAAAGCGTCTCAAATTTAACACAAAGAGCGAATAATGATGAGAACAAACAAGTTGATGAGAAGGAATTTTTCGATTTTTTGACTTTTTTCTTCTGTAGAATTCTCACTTAAACGCACGATTTTGCCAGTCTTTTTGACTTCAAACTCTTATCTTCTTTTAGAGGAATGTTTAGAATGCGAAGCCATTTTTTCGAAACTAAGCGCTAGATAAATATAATGCGTAAAAGTGAGTCGAGAAGGAATTTTATGAATAAATTAGAATTCTTCAGAAAAGTATGAAAGTGAACCGGAAATGAAATCAGAGAAAGAAAAGTGTCGTCTGATTCAGGAACAAAAAGTACCACTTAATTAAGCTGAGATTTCATTGATCAAAAAGTTGGCTTACAAGCTAATCAAAATTTTTAACCCAATCAGCGTCAAATCATTGAATTAAGGTTTAACCAATTTTGGCTTAAACAATAATTGTAAATTTCGATAGGAATTTCGATTAAGAACATTCCCGATAATTTTAAGTGTTCATGCATCGTTTTCGGTGGTCATATTCACCAATAAAAAAATTTCATATCATAGTGGAAATTACCGGTTTTTAATGGGTGATTAAAGCAAAAAAATATTTCGTAAATTTGAAAATTCTAGATTTTGTTCTAGATTGGTTTTAAAAAAAATAAATTGCAACATGAATTCCTATGGGTCAACTGTCATAAACCCGATATATAATGTATCAAAAATTAATTTCTATAAAGGGGCTCAAAAAAAAACCCAGACACTCACCCCTTAAATTTTTTTTTGCATATAAATAAGCTATGTTATACCAAATAGTTGATCTATCAGTTTGTAAATGTCATTCATACATTGATTAAAAGGGTTCCCAAATCGCGATTAAAAGTCATCTTTCACGGATACTAGAAAGACACCACGGATTAAACATTGATACCTATAAACGAAAATGGCTTTAACTTAGTTAAAAGTGGTTACTTTAGAAAGTTTTTTTTTCGAAAAACCTCCGCATCAATTTTTTGGCCGGGTCTACCGATTCGATCCGATTGTTTTGGTAAGTCTACGATCCAAAATCCCGGGTCAAAAAAAATTCGAATGTGCGGTACCCCTTGCTGTTGACCGCCAAGTCGTAATAGCGAAATTAATATCTTTCAAATCTTAAATGTATACCCCAAGCGCTTGCTTACGTCCTAGATGACGGTTTTAATTATGTATTTTAGTCTCGCGCGCCACATTGTATCGCGGTTTCTTAAAGATTGTCCAACCCGGGAAAATGCGGCAGATGAATTTGGAACAACCTGTTACGTACATTTTTCCCTCAAGGAGACCACGACTTTATTTTGCCAGGTCAAAATTGTTTCAAATTAAAAGATCTAATTCGATTAAACTTTTTTTTTGTTCGAAATTGTCTATTGAAGGGCTCGAAATTAAAAACTAACAGCTTAAAAAGTTTCTACTATTACTAGTACCATACTGCCTATACACTTTGGTACTATGACACTTTTTTCCGGACCAGTAGCTAGATTTGAAATAATGGTGTGCTCTTACGCCGTATGTTCGAATCCCACTATTGTTCGAAATACCCCGCCCCTATATTGGGCCGAGGCCGCTGTGGGGTTGACTGGGCTTAGATATAAATTCAAAATTGTATTACAGTATCCTGTCACTACCCCTCGTGTAATGCTGTCATCATTACTTTTTTCACTTGCTCAAAGACATGAAAATACAATGCAAAATTCCAAAACTAAAAAACAATAACGACATCAATTGTACCATATGACGGCTCCAATTTCAAAGCACCCTCTGGCCTATTTCTATACTGCAAAAAAATCACTTGAGACGCCATACTATCGTGGATCGAACACGCGCTGTAATATAGAACTGACCATCGTTTAAAGCTTCCACTTTGGTTGTAAAAAAGATATGAGTCAAATGAGAGTGTCGAGGCAAAAACGTGTTCCTGGGTTCAAAAGTGGTTCAGTTGCTTATGAGTCATATCCGGAATATCATTTATAATATCTAGAAAACTTAGAATTAATTGGTGTATGCAGTTTGAGAAAGTTTTCCTGCGACAAAATAAGGTTATATTTATCAGCGATTGAATACTTGCAGGTTAATTTGTTTGAAACACACGGTTTTTGCCTACGAAACTTTATTTGTCAGTAGCTTTATTTGTTTAGATGTATGTGTTCAACCGCGTTACGAAAACTATGAGATTTTAAGAATAGGAAAGGAAAAACTTAAAGGGGGGTCGGTGAATTTTGACAGATTTTGCACTTTTTAAAATTTTTTCTTCTTGATGGTTTAAACTTTTTTGCTACTTCAAAATTTTCGGATTAAAACCTTTTTCTAACGATTAAGGTGCCACTTTTGAGCTTACTTCGGTAATTAATCTTTTTTTTTCAGATCCATTTTTTTAGTTATAAATTGTCTTAAAAAACACTCTAAAACAATCGGCGTTTGCTTTAAGGATATCCTCGCTCCTTACATTTTCTGCCATGTTATATATGTCATAAAATGCACCAAATCAATTGTTTATGTTTTGAACGCATAAGAACAAACCAAATTTGATAATACAAGAATTATTTCGAAAATTTTCGTTTTTTTGCAATTTTTTTTCTAAGTAGTTTTTCTCAATAATTATGTTCAAAAATAACGTTTATGTGGTCAATTTGTGATCACTAGAAAAGTCAAAAATATCGGCCCGTCTTGGACGTAAGCTGTCAGTCTTGTTTCCCCAGCTTCTTTTGAGTCTACTTTCGAAAAAAATCGAAGCACCTTTTTTTTCGGAAATTTTTCCACTTGGACCTTGAAAAAATTCATATTGAGTTTGGGCAAAACATTGAAATGACAAAACGGCTCGTCCAGAATTATCTTATTTTGTTTCGAGCGTACAGTTTGCAAAATTTGGAGGTGAAGTTTTGAAATTTTAACCCAGGAGGAGCATAGATGCTTTCCCATGAACAAAGTCCAAAAAGCGGTTCGGTTCTCATCTCATATTCTAGAAACAAATAATATGCACTTATCACAAAAAGCGCTCCTCAGAAGTTTTAAATACTAATCTATACATCGGTTTATGTTAAAATTTTAGTTTATTTAAAAATGACACCTCAGGGAGATAGCATTTTCCGTTTGTGTTCTTGGAGTGTATGGCATGCAAAAAAGTTTGACACCATAGTTTATACGACAGATAGAGAGGCTAGGTTCTACAAAACTGGCTAATCTGAATAATATTCCTTTGAGCCGTTGTTGGCTAATATTTTTATGTGAGATAATGTCAATTAGGGGCCGGATACCCATAAGGTGTCAAAATTAAGGTAAAAATTATTTTTTATTTTAGTTAATTACGAAATACGTTTAACACCTGGACCCATTTCACCGTCGAAATGTATTCTATTATTGTTTTTTTTATACGATTTTGACGTAAAAATCGAAAATTTTGAAAAAAGATGAAAAAAGAGAGCAATTTTTAGCTGTAAATAATATTTTAACGGGAATTGGTCTGGCCTTATCAATTTGGCAAGTTTCGATGTAAATAATTTTTTTTTTAATTCATGCGATAAAGAGGGCTTAAAAGAATTTCTCCCAACCGTAGTTTCGTTCAAAAAATATAATGTGATTTAGAGTATGAACAAGTGCAAAGAAACAAAACAAGACATATTTGAATTAAGTTGAAAAGTTTGAAAATGTTGACAGAAGATGAGGAAAAATTTTTAAAATATTTCCAAATATTTTAAGACCAAAAAACCACAAAACCATGTCATATGATTTTCAAAGGCAGAATATAAATAATGTGGTCACCTACGCGAAAAAGTTTAAAAGTTGCCATTTTGAAGAGGTGTGTTTCGTTGATTTCTCATTTTGGATTTCTAATTTTTCTCATAATTTCGTCGAATTCGAAAAGTTTTTTTCGTTAAAATCAACAATTTTTCTAAAAAAGCAATAATTCGAAAAATCTGTAGTTACAAATAGTTGCGCTAGATTATGAAACATTACTGTTTGATGGATATAATTGTAGGGGAATATATAAACCACTAAAAAAATGTTCATCAGGAGACTTCATATCGCGTATCTGTCAAAATGAACTGACCCCTTAAAAAATGCTTAAATTATGCTTTGAAAATTTGTTTAAATTTGAGATCAAATGTGCATAATTGCACTGATAAACTCGTACAAGTTAATTTTTTCACGAATTTGTGTTTCGATGTTTATTTTGACGAGATAAAGAGCTGAACATATCGGAGTTTGCATGAATTCTAATGGCCCTTTCAGTTATTCCCGTGGAAAAGTCTGCTGTAGCTCAAATGTAATGTTGCCCGTCGAGGAGTAATCCGCTCGCCAGGCTGTAATTTTAATTTTCCCGTTGTATCGCTGATTTGTACTCTTAAAAGAGATGTTACTTGGTGAAGTTTAGGGGTTTTCGTCCTGTACGATTTGGTGGCGATGGATCGATAAACAAGGAGATGAGAATGTTAGAAAATGGGTGTTAAAGGATTAGTGTTCAAAGCTATGTTTTCATTTGTCATTAACTAAAACAAATGATCAGTACCTGCCATAAAATAGATAATAACTATCAGTGTACGGCTGTCGGTCGATCCCGATCCGAGTACTCCGAGACTTTCTATGGAAAAATATATTGTCCTACCCCCTAACCCGACTCTCGGTTCAAATTGTTCAAAACAATCCGATCTGCCTGAATCTCTNACTGAAGCTTGTTTTTCCAGAATCAAAAGTAAAACTTCTTGGATTCGGAATTTATAGTCTAAAAATTTAACTCTTTAACTTCATCATGAAAAAATCATTGAAAGTTTATCTTTTATGTTTTTTCTGTAAACACCGCTCAAAGTTGAGGTTATAGAGTGGTTCTTGTGCCCCTTTTTCTGTGCTCTCAAGTAATAAAGCAAGCTGGAGCACATCACCTTGGTAACTGCCATTCTCCATAAATTTATTATTTTAATTTATTTAAATTATATTATTTGTCAATTACTTTAGGTCAACAAAATTGCCCTTCTTTTCGAAGTTCATGTTCAAATTATCCACAAAATTGCAACTTGATTATTCGTTTAGCAAACAAAAAAGAAATTTGTGAGCTATTGTTTAAAAGTAATGGTTGAATAGTAATTTTGAATAGGCTTGTTTGAAATATTAATTTTTCTAAGCTGTAGGAATCCCAATTTTTTAATAATTCATGATGAAAATATGATAAGGTTGGCACGGCAAAAATCGACCAGCTCAGATTTTATTTATTTTCGGAGCACTTTAAGTTTCTGTGCTGAAATTTATCCAAAAAAAAACTTTTTGTCTATCATTTAGCTTGAAATTTTTTTCAGAAAAATCAGAAAACTATATAAATTTTCTTTGTCAAGGTAAATTTATTTTGTCGTTCCTTTCATTATATGATGAATCTTGAAATAAAACTTACATTTGGTCTTGGTGGTGAGCTCATTGAGAACTTCTGCATTTAGTTTACTTTTTTTCGCTCCCATTCTAAACTCCTCAAATATCTAAACTTGAAAAATTATTTTTTTTTCTCTTTTTGGTAACCAAAATTTGGTTGTGAAATAATTGTCTTTTAGCACCACTATTTGCTGCCATAGTTAGCCCAGCGAGGGATTTTGACTAAAGACGAACCAACAAAGGTTAGACAAGTACAGCTAAAATCATGTGAACATTTTTAAACATATGATTTGAATAATTGATATTTGACAAGTAATTGACTTTGCAAAAAAGGAGGAATATGAAAGTGTTTGCAATTAACTCGCATTTAACATCCACAGTATCGAAAACAAGAAATTCAAAATTCAAGAAATAACATTTTATCTTCATTAGACTCATAGGGTGAACCAAATTTGAGGGTCATTTTTTGCGTGGGCGGAGAGCTTCTAATACTACCCACTAAGAGGGCACCGCTACTAGCGTGGAAATAATGAGGGGGTTCTGATTGGCTGTCCCTTTAACATGATAGGAAAAGATGACGAATCGTTTGCGTAAAACTTCGGTGCGATCTGAAGTAGTAGCATTTTTTGATAAACGTTATGGATGAGGAATACCATTTATATTAAATTATCAGTGAAAAAATAATCAGTGAAAATAAATAAAAAATTCGAAACTAGTAAAGCAATCAAAAAACTGTAAATAACTTTACAGAGATGAACTTGTTTCAATCATGTTTTAAATCATCGAAAAATATTCCGACGCACCAATTCTCTCTATTTTGTATACTACAAACAATGTATAGCAAGTGGCCCGAGATCTCATAAGGTATAACAGACGATTGTACACAGTCTAGCATCTCAAATCTGACATCAGTTGAGAAAATGAAAGAATGATGACAAAAAAAAACAGAAAATCGTTTTTCGACTTAAATCTTTTCAATCATTTAATTTATATTTGTAATTAATTGTCATCATTTTTTTAAAGTGATTAAATATTGTTTTATTTTTTTTCTCCATAGTTTAAGTATCAGTGATACTGTATCCCTATGTGAAGATCTAAAAATATTCGAACTTAATCCTCCTCATCCCTCTTAGTGTTCATTGTATAATAGTGAGTAAAGTTTAATGTACATCATGTACATCAATGTATATCATTTTATCAGCCAAAGTGCCTCTCAGTAGTAAATAGAGTGTTCACACCGTTCCCATTTTGACTATTGGAAACGACTCATCCGATTGAATATATCCAAAAGTGACCATCTTCCATTCCTTTCAAAAAAATTAAGATTTATTATTAGTTTTTGAAAAAAAATCTAAAAACGATCCGATTCCGACCATTTGTTTTCAATTTTTTTCTGATGATGTTTGATTATTTTGACTTGCGAAATGAAAATTTGATTGAAATTCCCGCCAAGAAAAAATGGTAACTAGACGGATTATATTTTGAAAGCCATGGTTTCGCCCATGGCGAGGGTTTAAAAATATAAAATTTCTGAATTATATTTTTAATTAGCGGTAATTTCTTCAAATGCAATATTTAATTCGCAAGTAAAAAAACACATACTGTAGGCCTCTATTCAATAGTATACGTTCCGCAGCAGATTCGGCTATACCGTAAATTATGGAAAAATGTCTTATTTTTTCTGTAGATTAGCCTCAAATATGTTTTGGAGAGATTTGAGAATTTTTTGCAAAAATAAGTACCGTAATTAATAACTGTAATTCCAAAAAAACGCACAAATAATTTTTGGCAAAAATTTTGAGCGTTTACTTGGTCGACGATGATCTCATTATGTATAAGGGTCGAAAAACCCGTTTAAAATCGAACTGGCTCTGCACAGCCGAACGGGCGGCTGACAGTTAAAATAAAATAATAATTTTTCACTGTACCCAGTGTTGACAAAACCTGATATATTGAAAATATAATGTATAACCTAGTAGATCGTGTGTGTAAGGACTTTTACAAGTCAAAAGTCAGGTGGATGAATAAATTATAATCACTAATTGGATATTTAATTAATTAGTTTTTATACAAAATTTCTCTGGGATATAAAATTATTAATTATTTTCTATGTTTAAATTAAAATCATCGACCTTGCTTGCTTCTCAGTGTCTGAAAAGTACAAATTTTATTATATTTAAAATCCGGGAAGAGGTTTTTGTAGTGAATCAAGTCAAAACTTTAGTTGTATTTTTTAAAAATGGCCAACTTCTCGGATTTCAGGTATGATATTGAATCCTGGTGGCGTTAACGAGCATTGTACGATCTTATAGGCTATAAGTTATAGCTTTTAAAAAATAAAATAGAATAAAAATACTACTAAAATTTCATCGTCATTTTGGCTAATATTTCATCAACATTTTTCGTCTTTTATTAGCTTTATCTTTGAAAATTTACAAAGTGATCGATCGACTATTTGGATAATTGACGTTTGTACGTTTTTATTTCGAAAATTTTTACTGTATTACCAGTCTTACTTATTTTTTGCAAAAAAAATTAAATCATCAAAAAGCCTTTGGCGGGATCAGAAAAAAATTCTTAGACTTTTTCTTATTACACAATAGCCTCAAAATGATTAAGTGACGTATATTTAAGGAATAAGGTTAGTAAAATAGTACTGTTGTTTCAAAAATGCTTAAATCAATTTTGGAAAAAAGTGAATGTCTTTTGAAGTTTTTAAGATTTTTTTTCATCACACCAAAGTCCAAAACGATCATGTTACACTTCAAGTTAGGAAAATAGTTTTGGTTACGTAAACAAATAGTGATCAAATTCGCAGAAAATTTTTTGGGCATTAACACCTAATTCAAGAGTTTTGAACCATAATAATATTTTCCAAAACGCACGTATCTTATTTTTCGAGAAATAAGGATTAATTTATGACATATTCAACCTTATTTTGAATTACCCCTGGATTTTTTGACGTAATTGAGTACTTTTTCACAACTGTACTATGTTTTTTATTCAAAGTACTTAAATCACGTGGAAGACACCTTAAAAGATCGTAACAATTTCTGAGGCTTTAATTGCATTACAGTAAACCTCCGGTTTAATAGAGCTTTCTAGAAGTCAAAACTTCCGAAATATGATTACAGAAGAATGCGTAGGCGAAAGAAAGAGAGAAGGAATCACGAGGAATATTATTCCAAAAAAAATTTTAAGACTCATTTACATGAGAATGATGATTAAAACATTAAATTTTTTTTGAGATGCAATATCCAAATGGCGACGGTTTAATATTGAATTTTGAAATGTCAAATAACCCTAAATTCGTGTTATTTATGCATTTGTATGTGAGATCGGCGAAAATGAGAGAATTTTCATTTTCTTCTTCACATTTTATAACTTTTTATAATTTTATAACATTTTATAAATTTTTATAAATTTTTTTAACAAATTGTTTTTATAGGACTATAGAGATTCTTTTGAAATATGTGATTATTATTGAAAAAATATTATGTTGATAATGAATCTTTTGTTATATGCTTGATTTAAAACGCAAAGCCGCGGATGACTCAAAGTTACTACGGAGATTGTCGGCCATTACGGAGTTCAATTAGATGTAAAATTTTCATTCCGCTCATTTTGATATATGAAAATGATTATTGATTATTGAGTTCTACGGTGAAAAACTCAAGAATGAAAATTGTTTTTTCAAAATGAGGATTATTTTTCATTTATCATAAACAACTCTCAATATTATATTTTTGGTCCATTTTTTTATAATTATTGGTCTATTTTTCATGATTTTAAAGGTTAAAATTTACGAAAATTTGTTTCCTATTTTTCCCGGAAGTAATTTTATATCAGCCAAAAGAAAAATTTTATTGCATATTTTTAAAGCAAATAAGAAATTTTGGATACTTTGGGTAGCTAAAAAATCGGTGAAAAATGTTAAAATCACGTTAATTCGGGCCACATTTCTCGCAGATCGAATACATAATTTTCTTGCATTTTTAATATACAAAAAAACATTTCTCTACAAAAGTATGCTGAAAAAAATAAGTGTATGAAAAACATCTTATCCCTCAGTAACGACCATAATCGATATTTCTATTTTTTAATATTTTAAATTTGACATTTATCCGAATACATATTTTGGTGCTTGATTATCGACGGAAAATAGTCATAGAAGATTAGCCAGACGTTTAACATCCTCATTTAGCTGAACTTATTTCATTTAATTACACTTGTCACTTTTCTGACAGATTTGGAGATCTCTTGTCTAATAGACGAAATAAGTCCTTATTATCTTTTTTTTTCAACCAAGCAAATGTGACAAAGTGTGCTGAAAGAAGTACAGTTTGGATGAACTATATTTAATATCATAAGTAGGCCCTACTTAGTAGGGTCACTCACCATACTTCAATAATAATATGGTTTAATCTGGCACAGAGGCAACGGATAACCTACGCAAGAACCAGTTTCTCATATCAGGCTTGTAGATGAATATAGGTTTGTCAGAAAATATAAAATTTCTGCTTAGTTTCAAACAAAAATTACCTGTAAAAGTTTTACAGTAAAACTATTCAAGAATGATATAAAATCATCAAAGCAACTCTTCCTTATAAATCATAGTGAAATTTTTCAAATGTATAATTTATGCATTTGAAAAAATTTCACTTGTTCAAATAATATAGAGAATTAAGGGGTGGTGGTTCCTACATTTTATGCACTAATCATGACATAAAAATGCACAAAATCAATCGTTTCCGTTTTAAAAGCGCAAAACAAACCAAATAACAACAGAAAAATTTTCGAAATTTTTGCGTTTTTTCGATTTTTTTCTAAGTATTTTTTTCAAAATTAAGTTAAAAAATAACGTTTCATACAATTTGACCACTAAAACCTTAAAATATTGGGTTGACGTAAGCCAACTTCCTATTCAGTGTTGCCTGAGCTTTCTTTTGGGCATACTTTCGAAAAAATCGAAGCAAGTTTTTTTTTGGAATTTTTTTCACGTTACCTTAAATAAATTATATTTTCAATTTGAGGTCGAAATTTAACAAAAGCGACCATTAGAAGTTTTTGTTTGTTTTGGGCTATCTTTTGCATAAATTTCAGCAAATTTTAAAATTTAATCTAGGAGGAAATAGATTTTCTGATCAAAAATGTTCAAAAAACAGTGGTTTTTTGCATATTCTAGAAAAAATATAGCACTTATCAAAAAATTTCGCCTACTAATTATTAACGTTATATCCAAATTTGAGTTTATTTCGAAATAAAACCAAGGAGAAAATAGCTTTTTGTTTTGGATAGGAGGTCTCGTAAAGGCTACGTATCTAGGAGTGTACATCTAGGAGTGTATTCATACAAAAAGCCCTGTTCGGCTAATTTTTTATTGAGAATATGTCAATTTAGGAACCACCACCCCCTGTGAATGGCCTTTTTTGCCAATCTCTAACTTAGAAGAAAATAATTTTGAACTAGAAAAAAAATATAATTTTCCCAACCAAAGTGACTCTCTTTAGTACATAGCCTATGTAACATAGGGTGTCCAAACCAGGGGTCAAGAGAATTAGACCAGATCGGATAGTCTCATTTAGTTCAGATCGGATCGTCTCATTTAGATCAGATCGGATCGACTCTTTTTTTCCCGATCCGATTTGATCCAATCAGGTTTAAATTTTGAATCACAATTTGTGATCTTAACGAGCCGATTAGAGACTAGATCGGATCGATTTTTTTCGATACAATTTAACCTGATCTGAATTTAATTTTCGGTCTGCCGTCCCTGCCAGGGACTCCCTGATCTAAACAATATACATTTTGGCTTTTGGAGACAACTTATCCGAATAAGTTCTCATATATGAGCTCAAAATGCACACTTGAAGTATTTTTTTTAACTTATTATAAGTTACTTATAACTAAAAACTTTAAAACCTCGAAAGTTTTTGAAAAAATAGAAAAAATTATCCGATTGGAATCAATTTTTTTTGTTTAATTTTTCTCTAAATATATGCCTGGTCAATTTGAACTATCTAAGAAGTCGGATGAGTCGTTTCTAAAAGATATTCACGTAAAATGTCGACTTTGTAAAATGTCGACTTTTCGCAAAAAGTTAAAAAAAAATCGGTGTTAGATGTAGACTTCTGCAATAAACAGCGAAAAATAAAATTTCTTAAATTTCGAAACAGTTTATAAAATGTCGGCCTATAAAAAATAAAAAATAATAACTAAATTTAATACCAAACATGGTTAACCACACGGTCGATACTCAAAGATCGTAGTTTCCACCCAAATTTGCAGGTGAAAGCCTGCATGTTACATGCATGTACCTAAAAACATGCTGAAAATTTTAACTTATACCGTCGAGTGCACTATTGTGGGTGTAGGATGTCGAAATTACTGGGAAAATGGCCAACATTTTACACAATGATAATTTTGGGAAAAGTCAACATTTTACTGTCCATCCTTCATTTTGGTTTGGAAAAGGATACCAATCTCAAATATATATGCCATATCCCTTTATCACTTTTTGGTTAGAATGCGTAGCCACAACGTTAAAATCACACGTTAAATGGAGTAGTGGCTACGCATTCTAACCAAAAAGTGATAAAGGGATATATGCCAGTTTTTAAGAAAGTGTTTTGTTCATGGACACTTTTTTGAGCCTATTTCCATGTATTCGGGTTCGAAAGAACCTGATTAAAAATATATTTACAAATGAACAATAAAAAAATATTATTTCCGACCTTGGTCGAAAATTTCTCTATAAACCGATTGCAACATTTTTTGTCTGCGATGATGTGAATGATGGGCATTAATGTATGCGACTGAATCTCTGTATAAATTTATTTTTTGAAAGTTTAATGTTAAAGAAATATTATCTTAATTGTGTTACTTATTCATGAAGAGAATCAATTTCTTGGTAAGCATGGGTTTACTTTAATTTATTTATCACCTTTCTCATTTTGAAAACCTAGAGACCTTTATTTTTTATTTGCTCTAAAATCCAAGTAAACGAGTGCTTATTGTGCCCAAAATTTATTCTCCATGAATAACATCTGCCAAATTTTCCAAGCCACTTTCACCCCTGTACCCAGAACTACTAAAAAGTGATCAATTAAAAATTTCGAAAAATCATGCAATACGAATATTGGGAACCACTGTGGTTCAATCACACTCAAATTTATTCATGATATTATAAATCACTATGAAATTATACGTGTTCCGCATCGCGTGGGTTAGAAAAGCGAGCGAAGGGCGATGTTCCCAAGCTTGATGATAGGCAATTTAAAAACGGTTTCAAATTTTTGACAGGGATGCAAGTGATTTTAAAAAAATTCTAGTATTTATTACCAATTTTATTTATTGGTGATTCTCTACAATAAACTATATTTATTTGTCAAGCTAAATTTATGTTGCCGTTCCTAGTAGGAACTTCCTACCTTATTTCACATATCAAACTAAAAATACCGCCTTATAATCTGAGGAACCATTTATTATTATTTTTTCTCTTCTAGATGCGAATTATGTTAACCAACAACCCCCGCGGGGCCCCGTAAGCTAGTAAAGACAATAATTCAACATTTCTAGCATTTGCAATTTTAACGCATCGCTTAATGACAAAACTTGAGTCACACTGGTTACAAAAAAATCTTTTCTTTTCTTTATTTTCTACAAGAAAAATGAATTTTGATATCTATTTTCGCATTTGAGGGTTAGTGAATGTTTTCTTTGGTATTTCACGACATAAAAACGGCCAATAATAAATGCAACAAATAAACTTTCGATGATGACAAGAATATAACTTCGCATAAAATGACTCATTAAAATTAAACTTTAAAAACTTGGCTGTTTTACTGTTCAAATCAAGTCGTCGAATAAGAAATAATTAAATTACTACTGGCTATGGTTCAACTATACGTCTTTTAGTCAAATTAAAACATAAAAGATACATTTTATTGGTTTAAGGGGGTTGGGGTCGTAAAATTGTACCTTTGTTCGCCACTTTATAGGAAAACGAAACAGTTTCGTAAATTTTCAGAATAACCATTTGGTAGTTCTATTTTTTATCTACGAAGAATAGTTAACCCATCTACTCAGCGCTGGCCATATCTGGCCAAAGTGACTTGCGATCTCTATTTTAATAAGTTAACTTTTCCGAAAACATTTATATTTAAATATCGGTGTTTTTTAAATTCTCTATCTTTTGGCTATTATTCTTTTCTCTATCTTTTGTAGTTCTTGAGAAAAGCAATGTTGTCGACCCGGAATCGGGGCCTGAAAAATTCCAATGAGATTTGAACTCGAAAAAAAAATAGATTTATGAACTTTGCCACCGTGATTTAGGATTAATTTTATGTGTGCAAAAAATGAAAAATAAAATATCATAAAATCAAAATTTTTTCTTTCTTTTTGATTTACACACATCAAATTTTTTTTTCGATTTTCTCTCGAAAAAGTAATTTCTTGGCAAAATATATATGATTATAAGTTATTTTGTGCAAAACAACAACTGCAATTGATACTGTTTACTTTTGAACACCTGGTAAAATCGAACAAACCATGCAGCGCAACTAAAATTTCTTTGTTATTTTTTGTCGCACAAATTGATAAAAGTACTTTGTACGTTGTTATTAGAAGCCAAAAAAATATCTGCGAAAGATCTGTTACGGTGGCAAATTTATCGTGCGGTTATTTTTATATTTATATGACAAAACTGATTTCCTTACCGTTTTCTTCAATTTGAAGGTTTTAGTCAAATATTTTCTATTTACGATATTGTCTCAAAGAAAAATTATCGTAAAAAACCGAAAAATATATTTTAATTTTTTTTATCAAATAATTGTTGAAGCTATTGAATAAATAGTTTTATTTTCGTTAACGTTAACTCGGATAAAAACATGATTTTTAAAGTCAGGTGGCCAGATTTGGCCACCGCTGAGTACGTCACTGTTCATTACTTCTGGTATTGGGGTTAATCAGAATACCTTTGGACAAATCGTGGTCGCCAGCATGCGGCCAGTTCTATAACGTCTAATAAAATTTAGAAATCAATCCATTAGAGCTTGTATACGATTTTGCATAAAACTTCGCATAAACCACGAAAACGATAATGCTCGTGATACATGCTTGTGTACATGGGGGTAAAAAAGAAGCATATTTATGAATTTCGATCTAGTTTTTCTAGAACTGTCAAATCCCGCCTTATTAGGGAATAGCATAAAATTGAAGCTTAGGTGATGCCGAGAATCTACTTGCAGCTTATTGATATTTTGAGTTTTAATGTTTACCTGAGAAAAATTAAATTTTCGATTGTTTTTTTGAATTTTTTAACATTTTTATTACACAGTTTTTGTTTTTTGACCGTTTCCTGGTGTCATTTTCGGACCTCAAAGTGGCCTCGAAACTTACGACCGCTAACTGTTTTATGATATTTTTCTTTTTGCTCAGCGTAGCAAATATTTTGCAAAATTTCACAATTTGCTCAAGAATGGATTAATTTTTTTATTCCATATTTTTTTCTGGAAAAATCTTAGAAATGTTTGAATTTACAGAAAAATTACTTTAAGGGGTAGCGGGTGTAATATTATACTTTTGTACACAATTTCATAGGAATAAAAAAAAGTTTCGGAACTTTTTATAATAGCCATTTGATAGATCTACCCTTACTACCAGTACAGTACTGGCAGTACTCCCTTAATCTACAAACACCGATACACACTTACGACCGCTACACATTTAAATAAATTCTGAATAATTATTTATATTTAGAGCTTGGATAGAGTTATTTTGATATTTTTTACTGGTTTTATACGCGCCCTGTACGCGTATATATTGTAACACGAAAGTCATGATACTCATTAAGTGTGTCGACAAAGTTAACACTCAGGCTTTATTAAATTTTTGATTAAATTAAAAAATTATTTCATTTTTTCGGGCTTGCAGTACAAGGCCGGAAATTAATATATTTTGATTTTCTGTTTATTAACCCTTGGAGCATCCAAACTTCAAATTTTTCTGAATGCAGCCTCCAGCAGGCTCAAAAGCCTATTTTAGGCTTGACTAAAGGCTCGACTTTGAGCGCTTATACTGTGATAACTATACATCCGATTATTCTCTTGGTTGTTAAAAAGGTGTTATTCGGGAAACTGTCTCAATAGCCAGAAATTATTATGAGTTCGATCTGCTTCTTTCTCTATTTCTATCGATGATTTTTAAGCTAAAATTAACGATTAGTTTCATGTCAATATGCATTTTTTCGAATGGAAGAAATCATCTTATTCGCATTTTAACTGATTTTTCAAAATTTACATTTTATGAATAAGGTTCATTTTTCTTCGTTGGAAAGTGATTAACACCAATATTATTCATACATAAATTAACTTTTCTTCTCATTCATCTATTTAAAATTTATTTATAAAATTAACATTTTAGCTCATTCCTTTTTCATATCAGGTTTATCTACGCAGCATGGGTGAATCTACGCAGTATGGCCTGACGGACGGTCCTAGAAATGATTAAAATCAGAAAAGTTCGAGTTACAAGGACGTCACTTTAAATAAGTCGTATCTTTGTAATCTGACATGATAGAAGCATTTTGAGAATCTTCGAATTCTCGCAACTACAGAAAAAATACTTTCACGTTATAAGTTATAACCTAGTTTGTTAATTAACTTTCAAAACTATAAAATATAGTGAGGTACAGTTAAGATCATAAAAAATAAGAAATTTAGGAAAAATTGAAAACAATAAGTTAAACTTATTAAGTTTTGTTATGAAATTTAAATTTTTTGCAAATAATTTTGAATGCAGCAAAAATTTCGGCTAGACCCAAAGAGACGGGCAATTTGAAAATGGGCATTCGCAGACAGCTGGGACTTGCCGCGTTAAATTAATATTAGGGGAAGGGCCCGCAAAAGCTAATGGGACAGTTAAAAAGGGAGCCAGAGAGCTATAGTTAAAAGGCGCTTTTTTATGAGCTTTTTTTCTTAAAGCTAGATTAGCGCTAGATTAAAAAAGTTTTTAGGCGCTCAATTAAATAACAATAATGAGCTTAAACTTTCGATAATTAATAATTCGAATATAATTTTTTTAAATCAATTATCTTAGAAATTATCAGTCTAGTTTATATAAAAAAAACTATGAGATGACATAATAAACAATATTTATTTCGAAAATTAATAAATGAAAAGTATTCATTACAGAAATAAATTATTTAATTTTTAACAATTTATTCTAAATTTACAAAAATTTAAAGGTTTTCAAAAACAGAAAAAAACCGCTTGAAAAAATATGAAGAATCATATATAATATATAATAATGAAATTTTCGAAAATAATATTTTCATTTGGGTCGATAGTAAAATGTATACAAAGTAAAATTTATTAATGTAAGATTTTGAATTTTGAACAGCCTAAAATAAATTTTCTGGAATTCAAAATTTAGCGAACTTCATACGCAATGGTCAGCTATAAAACCTCCATAAGTACAAACTAAAAACATTTTTATTGTGCTTGCATATGATAATTTAAAAAAATGCCATTATATTCTAAAAAAAACATGGGTTCGGAAATTTTAATTTTGCATTTTGCATGGCAAATTTGTATTTTAATAGATCTAGGCAATGAAATAAATTTAATATCATTATGAAGGATTCAATCTAAATCATCTGATTTCGAAAAAAAATTTGAGTTCATAATCTAGAACTCTTGTTATCGTCTATTAAATTCAAAATCTTACATTTATACATTTTAGTCTGTATACATTTTTCTATCGACCCCAAAATTTTATTACAAAAATTATAAATATGTGTGATATTTGAGTGCTTTTTCTTATTTCCATCAGAATTAAAAAAAATGTCAAGCTTACTGAAATGTTTTCTATTCTCTATGTTTTGGTGTGAAGGTGATTTTAAAGAGAAAACCGGTAGACATTTTTTTCAATATTTAATACATAACGATATATATAAATTTAAATATTATATTGTATAACTGTCGACGAAAGTATCGTCATGATTTTTGTGCACACTTAATTGGAAAGAAAAAATCGATGAAATGATCTAAACTTTGTCTATTCAAACTCAATCTGCTTTTTCTTCTATATTGAGCTCGAAAGTCCATCTTAACTCACAGATGCCTGGAAATCTGCCACAGGCGAAGTGCCACTCAGAAAGTTTCGGTGTAGGGTCTCCAAATCGAATATTCGGCATTTAAAGCTTACTTTTCATTCGAGTATTATTAAAACAATTTAGTTATGTATTTTAAATGCAAAGAACCTAGAGTGTTAACTACCATATACGTGACATTGTTATCTGGCTTAACCAACCGGTAAACCCAGCTTAACCAATCTACTGTTTTCTGATTCTAACTTAAGGGGGTACCCGTCGGCATGAAGGGTCTTTTCAAAGGTGTGTTACAGTAAAACCGTGTGTCATCAAAACTTGAAAATAGTATCATTAGAAGCGTCAAAACCTCGACTGTTATTCGAGGGGTCGCTGTTTTGTCAAACACTCTCAATCACCCGGTTAACCGGTTACAAAACCGGAAAATTCTAAATTTAAAAATCTATCTGCTCCCTCATTATACATGTAAAAAAACTGAAATTTAATGACAAAAATTCAAACATTTGTGTGGTCATTATAATTTAAAAAAATTTCAAACTCTAGAAATCTTCACAAAACCCGTTATTTTCCAGCTGTCGGCATATCTATTCTTATCTCCGGGTAACACTTAAAACTTATTCCCTATTCTTTTAACAGGCAAATAAGTTTTTAGTGTTACCCGGGGATAATAATGGATATAATCATCTTCTCATTGAAGTTATTATCAGTTTGTTTTTGCTATTTGTAGTTTACAAGTTACATTTTAGAAATTATTTTAATCTTGGTGGGTTTTTGAAACATACTCTTAGTTTTTATCTAAAGGCGCTCAAAGTTTGAAGTGGGGTAAAAATTGAATTTTTTGCGAAACTTTTCTGGATTTGATTTTTGGAAAATACAATTTTTTCTAATTGCATTTTTTCGAGGTTTTTAAGGAAATTTCGAAAATATAAATATAATTCTTCCAATATTACAGGTTTTTATATAAATCATAAAATTGTTATTGACACATTTTTTTATTCCGCCCACCTATTTTTAAACTTCGATAAAAGTACTTTATTGGAAAGATAAAGCTTCGAAATTACTACCAATCGATTTGAAATTATTTGAAATACTCTACTCGCGTATAAAAACAATTTTGAGGCAATTCTAAAAATGATCCAAAATGGCTTTTTGAAAGGTTCGTAACTTTTTTCTCCTGCATAACAATCATGTACAAATTTTTAGATTGTTAGATAGTAATACCGAAAACAATTTGTATGCAAATTTACACGATCGCATGATGATTCATCATTGATGAACCAACTAGTAGATTGAGTTAACCGGTAACAAAAAACGAACCTTTTTTATTCACTTTATTTTAATAAAGTTTTATTCTTTGACATAAGTTAGAGAATAAGAATATCAAGAATTGTTTATTTGCTTTTTTCAATTTCTACCCTGAAATGGCGAAAACTGTCATTTTTAGCCACGGTAAGTTGTAATTTTTTTACATGTTACATACAATACTATTTTCATATTTTTTTTTATTTTTCCGGACAATTACAAAACAATTGCTTTTTGATAATGATAATGGTTTGTAATTTCCGAAACATTGTGCCGTTTAGTTTTAAACAGAATCATAATTTTTATTTCATAAATTGTTTAACACAATCACGTTTTCGTATTTGAAATTATTTAAAAAATTGACAAAATATTTCCAATTTTTTTTTTTCAAATCTTTTTTCCTTATATTTTGGAAGTAACTAGCTACAACCTCCTTACAACTCCGAACAACAAATTATAGCTAATTTAAAGTATTGCTGATTAAGTAGAAATGTTTTCGCACTTTTGTTAAAATATTATTGTTTCTAAATATAGAAACACTAAATTTTTTTATTTTCATAACTTTTTTTTTAAAGTATTTTTATTTTAAAAACCTTAATTTAGAAATTACGGCTGATCGGCTCAATTTTTATATAACTTTTTACACATCAGCTGTATTCAGTCGAACAATTTTGTTAGAGTTAAACCTAATTTTCTAAAAGTTTTAGAATAATTGCTCTTAAATTTTTCATAAAACCCTTATCTGAGGAACAATTATTTGTGAGAGCGACACATAACTATCCATTTGCCTTGAAATACATGGCTATTCATTGGCTAGCCCACGAAAATACCACACGATTATCATGGTTCTCCAGAGTAGTATTGTACCTTTTTTGAAACTTTTTTGCTTTATTTCATGAAAGCATTTTTAATTATAATTAAAGTATGTAATTTGTTTGTTCGAGAAAAGCAAGAGAGAGCTGTCAAGATTGAGCCAATGACCGCGCGCCTAAAAAACGAATTGACCGATTATGTGTCCGTTCCCTCTATTTTATCGAGATTGTTGATCTCAATAAATTAATTTACATTATTTGCCCTTCAAATTGTTTCAAAATATAATAAATATGATAATGATAACAACCAGATGTATGTTCTTTGTTTCTTTTGTTTATTTATTAGCTCTAAAAGATTTCAGAAATTTCAAAAATCAAATTTTGAAAAAATTTCTTTATAATATAAGATGTCAAAAAATGCGATTGTGCTGTGACTCACAGCCTGTCAAAAATCATCACACTGTCCTGTCAAAAATCATTTTGTGCATTTCATAATGTCAATAAAAAATTTCAGTTAAAATAAAAAAAGGCGTGACTCGCCGGCAGTTTGGCTCCCTTTTAGCAGTACGTTCTGCACATCCATAAATATAACTTCATACAATTTGTTTGCGGCATCGATGCTCACCGCGCACAGCTTTATGTTCAAATCTAGACTGCATGTATTTACATGGATATGATTTTCTCTATTTACTTTTTGAAGATGAGTTACAACGTTAGCAAAAACTTGTTGTCTTAATTATGGTGACAAGAATTTATTTACAGTCAAATAAAAAACGTTGAGAGTTAAATGAGTTTCAATGACCTATCCAATTTTTATATTAAATGACCTGCCATTATTAACTCGCAGAAGCCGTAAATGCCAAATCACCAATCAATTTCAGATAATTTTATATTTATAATTATAATATTTGGGAGGCTGTAGGCTCTTCTAACCGAATATTTGATCGTTTGGAAACCCTCATTTGAATTTAAACATTATAGAATTAATTGCAACATACAATTCAAAATTATTCAAATTATAAATGAAAAATGTGTTTTGCCTAAAAGTTTTTTGCCTGTAACTTTCAGACATTTGAGCACTTTCCCACAATCAACAACAAAAATAAAAAAGTTTTCTTAAAAAATTGCTTACGTAGGCGTGGGGAATTCTGTCACAGAAGTTCTGTGATACATATAACAAATATGTTAAATGAGAGTCTCGATCCCGAGTCCATGCCATATACTGTATATATATGATATAAATTTCATTTTTAATAAAACCTGATATATATGATATACTGTATATCATATACATGTATATAAAAACAGTTTACTTATATCACTCACACTAAAACATTTTCCCTTAAAATGTAAAATCACATAAGTAAGCTAATCAACACTATGGTCCATAGTCTATGGCTCATAGTCTGTGGGCCATAATTTATGGGCATTTTTTATTTTTAGAATCACATTGAAAAGTTTTATAATGAATTTAATTAGATGTTTCCATGATGAATATTTATAATGTTTTTGACTGATCAAATGGCTTTGTGCATCAAAGCCATGGAGTCCAAGGTTAACAGTATTAAATTATTTAAATAATTGATAATCGTAAATAGCTTTGTTTTTTATGCTAAATGAAAGCAAAATTAACTTTTTTCTTAAAAAATATCTTGACAAGATAATCTTGTAGAACAAGATACTCGAATTCCAAAATAAATATCGAAAACTATTTTTTTCCACAGCTTTGTTATAATGAAATTGATTTTTAAATGTGCATCATGCACAGTGCATGATAAAATTTGAAAAAACGCCTTCGAAGAACATGTTTAAATTAGGCCAAGAACAGGGTGGTAAACAGAATCATACCCGACCAGATTTTCTATCCCAATACCCATTTTGTTCCTATCTTTTGCTTTGACCTACACAAAAAGGGGTGGAAAACCCAGGGAAAAGCCATTCTTTCACGGTACAAGCCTGACCAGGACTTAACCAGAAGTTTGACCGGCATAACTTAGATTTTTCCATATTTTTACAAAATAACATATCCAATTTAATCTGAAAATATTATACCAGGAAAATTGAAGATAAACCTGTTACAATCGAAAGTTAATTATTTATAAAAAGTTCCTAAAATGTCAATTTTTAATCTTATGCGAGTTCAATTATTTAATAAAATAACAAAAATAATCTACGTTTTTAAACAACACTATAATTTTTTAAAATTCGTGAAAAAAGTCCTGCTATCAATAATGTCGTTATTCAAAACTGGAAATTTTTGATTCTTAAATTCTGAATAATAGAATCTGAATAATTGTGGTAATAACATTTTTAATAAAATTGTTCTTCGCGGAATTTTTTTTGTCTGAAATTGTTCCAAATTCTATAATAAAAATAATCCTTTAATTTCAGCTGTTAAATTTTACATGCATATTGACAACCTCTTATAAAGATAATGACGACCAAATTTCCAGGTTTTTTTAAGAGGTCACGCCGATTTCAAGCAGTGATATTTTTCCAGATTTGTTCAGAAAGTGATAATTAATTTTTGTGACAATGAAATTGTCAAGTTTTTTTTTACCTTTGTTGGTTAAGAATGGTACAGAGGCAAGGGATATGCTGCATGATATATCTAATAGTTGCCCAGGAATAGGAAACAGGTCCAGGCAAGAACAGAGAACTGAAAAAAATGGATGTGAGTAAACAGAGATATACATTTTAAGATACTTATGATAAATAAAGCGGGTCGGTGCTTTGAGACAGGTGCTTTGAGACTGGTATATATACAGTACAGTTAGCCTAATTTTGTCTCCAATTTTGCCTCCAATTTTTTCAAATTGTTTGTTTCGAATCAACGAGAAAAACTATTATCAATTTTTATATGCTCTTTGAAAAATAATCTGACATTTTTTTGTGATTTTTCGTCGAAAATTTTTGGAAATAATTAAAAATTTTCCTTATTTTTTGTTCAAAATTTGTTCAAAATAATTCGGTGGTCACATACCGTATGTGACATACGTCATTGAGACTCCCGCTAATGAAAATGTTAAATTTTGAACTATGGGCTTGTTTTTTAAGTCTCAATAACCGAAAAAACAGAATGTGGACATTCAATGTGCAAGATAATTAAAGACATTATGTCGGCTTAAAATGAAATGTGTCATTTTTCATTTAAATTTGTAAGAGTAGTTCAGACTATTTAGCTAACAGAATAAATACTGAATTTTCATCAACGTTTTTAGCTATGTCGACAGAAGAACGAATGCTTTTGAACATAAAATCAGAAAAAATCGTCGGTGGGCGAGAAGTAGAAAATATCGCAAATTGGGCATTTATCGGAAATCTTGGTGGTTATTGTGGCGGTACTATCATTGGGGACGTTTGGTTTTTAACAGCTGCCCATTGTTGCGCATCTACACCAATTGGGAAGAAAATTTATTTTGGAGTTTTGAACCCCTGGGAAGTAGAGTCTTCAAAAAAATTGGAAATAAATGGCTCTTTTTCTCAAATAATTCATAATATTTACAAACAATGTAATTCGTTAGAATTAAAAACAATCTAAAAATATTATCGTGACATGTTTTTTTTTCTCTTGATATCCCCTATTCACACTATTGTGAATATCCCGGCCCTACTACTTAAAACACACAACGTTTCCTAATCAGGCGGGATATTCACAAAAGTGTGAATAGGGGATATGTTACATATCATCATATGTACGATATTTTTAAGAATTTCCGATAAATAATTAATTTGTGACGTTTTTAATTTAGTTTACCTCGTTTTATTCCCTTATTTAAAAGTAAATTCGTTCATTTGTGAGTGTAGTGGTTTTAACGATAAAACTCATGTTAGCGACGCAATTAGTTACGGACATAATAAGCTCAACCTATAAGTGACCGATAGGGAAGAGGCTACTCATTCTCCCACACATATTTTTACTACATAAAACGTTTTTACTAGACCGGTCACAAATTTGATAATTTAAATTTAGTCGACCAAAAGTAAGAACTCCTCTTATTGCCTTCTCATGTTCAGAATGTTTTAAATAAGTAAATAACTAAGTCCTTTGAGATTTTTCGTCAAATCATTTGAATACTTCTTTTTGAGATAAAGGTCGAATTGAACGCCGAGTGGCCTCCAAAGAACTTCATCCCGATTTTGTTAGAGAAACGCTTGTTAACGATTTATGCCTAATACAAATGGACGAACCTTTAATTTTTACTCAGAATATTAAACCAATCTGTCTAAATTCGACTCCCTTGAACAAAAACGAACCTAATTATATAGCCGGATGGGGTTTAACAGAAGAAGGAGGATCTCAGGTTAGTTGTTTACTGAAAAAATAATTCCGAGATTTTTAAATCTTCTGAAATAAACAGGAGTGCGGCGCATAGCCACGCATTTTAAAATATAACAAAATCTTTTCCGAAGTACGCGTATATATGCTATACGGTATAACTGTAGTTTAAACGGTATAACTGAATATCAAAAGATTCGAACGTTTTAGGCTAAAAATTAGGTTTTTCACAATCTAAATTTTAGATTCTAAAATATAGAGGTTCGAAATTTTTTGATAAATAAATAACTAACATAAAATTGNTTATTTATCTGATTTACGGTTTTAGCGGCAGGATGTCCAATGGACATTGTCCATTTTTAATTTTTTTAAATTCACTTTTTAATTAACTTTATTCTCGGAGTCCATTATTTCGTTTCCAAAACCGTTAGCAAATCAGCGAGATTTTCAAGCCAATTGGTAAGTCAGGTAAAATTAAATTTTATAAATTTTAGAGAAAGTCAATGAATTCGAGGAATAGTCTGGGGTTTTCAAAACCTTTAGTTGTGCATTTTTATTAAAAATTCTAACCCTAACTTATATTCCAGATCTATATATTCTGCATATTTTAAATAATATAATATACACAGTATATGTACAGTATGTAAAAAAATTGTTCGAGACCAAAAGGTCCAATTTCTCTGGATTGAAAGTAATTCTCTTGCCAAATATAGGCTTTGATCTTGAGAAATTTACTTTGTTGGTCTCGAACAATTTTTACATACTGTATATTCTAGATCTAATTTTACATACTGTATATATACTCTGGAATCCAGAGTCTGAATCTCTATATTATGCAGTTTATTCCATATTCACACTTTTGTTAATATCCCGGCCCTGATTAGGAAACGTAGTGTGTTTTTAAGTAGTAGGGCCGGGATATTAACAAACGTGTGAATAAGGGATATATATTTACTAATTTTCTTAAAAGGCATACTGTACACGTTTTAATACTTATTAAAACGAACAGTCAAGTTTTATTATTTCACTGGAGTCAAAATTGTTCGAATTTCGCAAATTTTGCCCTAGCCGTTTCCGAGAGTTAATTCAAATTATTGATAGTCTCATGCATTGATGGAAGTTTCGGTCCCAGTGGTAACAAATGCTGTGTGCCAAAAAGCCTATCCCTTTCGAACAGTTGACGATTCAATGATTTGTGCTGGAATACCTGCAGGTGGCATGGACGGTTGTCAGGAAATGGTTGAAAAAATGAAAATTCTTATGACCATATATATATCATATCTCACTGATTAAATTTTGGATTTTACCAAAAAATAAGAATGCTCATAATAAATTTATCTGAGAACAGGATCACGTGATAAACTGGGACTTTTTATGTTCTCTCAGTATACAGACTAGTTGTTGGGATGATATTATAAATGAGGGGTCCTGGGTGACCACAAGGTGGGCTAAAGGCGAATTTAATTTCGAGTGAAACCAAAAATAATATTCTCGCCTGATATAAATTCGCCTCTAGAACCACCTTGCAGTCAAACAAGACCTTGTTTCATTCAATCATTGAAAGATCACTTTAAGGATCAAAATGTCTTTACCGGTTAATTTTGACCCAACCGGTACATCTTAACTCGGGTAAGACCGCCGTTAAAGACGGCCCAGCCTCCCGCTCGGCTCTGTAAAGCCAGATTATTAAATGCCAATTATCTATGGTTTTTCATTAAGGTACCTACCCAATTAAGTCTTTGGTGGGAAAATTCAGAAAATTATCTCGCTAATGATTAAAAAAAGTGTTCAAAATAAACTTTAATATTTGAACGATGAAAACATATAAGATATTTAGCCTGAAGTGAAGCGTGATTTGTTGGCCAATCAGGGCAAAGAGCATTCAAGGCATATAAAGACTCAACAACATTAATTTTGTATAGGCCCCTATTCAATATTATACGTTCCGCAGCAGATTCGGCTATACAGTAATAAAAGAAAAGTCTTTTTTTTCTGTAGATTAGCCTCAAATATTTTTTGGAGAGATTTGAGANATAAAAAACATTGATTTTTAAAGTCAGGTGCCAGATTTGGCCACCGCTGAGTACGTCACTGTTCATTACTCTGAGTTTGGGTTAATCAGAATACCTTTGGACAATCGTGGTCGCCAGCATGCGGCCAGTTCTATAACGTCTAATAACATTTAGAAACAATCATTAGAGCTTGTATACGATTTTGCATAAAACTTCGCACTAAACCACGAAAACGATAATGCTCGTGATACATGCTTGTGTCATGGGGTAAAAAAGAGCTATTTGAATTTCGATCTAGTTTTCTCTAGACTGTCAATCGCGCTTATTAGGAATAGCATAAAATTGAGCTTAGGTGATGCCGAGAATCTACTTGCAGCTTATGATATTTTGAGTTTTAATGTTTACCTGAGAAATTAAATTTTCGATTGTTTTTTGAATTTTTTTTACATTTTTTAATTACACATTTTGTTTTTGACCGTTTCTGGTGTCATTTTCGACCTCAAAGTGGCCTCGAAACTTTACGACCGCTAACTGCTTTATGATATTTTCTTTTTGCTCAGCTCGCGTAGCAATATTTTTGCAAAATTTCACAATTGCTCAGAATGGATTAATTTTTTATTCCATATTTTTTTTCTGGAAAAAATCTTAGAAATGTTTGAATTACAAGAAATTACTTTAAGGGTTAGCGGTGTAAATATTATACTTTTTACACAATTCTGAATAAAAAAAAAGTTCGAACTTTTTATATAGCCATTTGATAGATTCTACCCTTACTACCAGTACCGTACCTGGCAGTACTCCCTTAATCTACAACACCGATACACACTACGACCGTAACATTTAGAATAAATTCTGAATAATTCATTTATATTTAGAGCTTGGATAGAGTTATTTTGATATTTTTTACTGGTTATAACGCGCCCTGTACGCGCGCGTATATATTGTAACAAGGAAAGTCATGATACTCATTAAGTGTGTCGACAAAGTTACACTCAGGCTTTTTGATGGCAATTATTAAATTTTTGATTAATTAAAAAATTATTTCATTTTGGGCTTGCAGTAGCAAGCCGGAAATTATATATTTTGATTTTCTGTTTATTACCCTGTGAGCATCCCAAACTTCAAATTTTTCTGATTGCAGCCTACCACGCAGGCTCAAAAGCCTATTTTAGGCTTGACTAAAGCTCGACTTTGAGCGCTTATACTGTGAACTATACATCCGATTATTCTCTTGGTTGTTAAAAAGGTGTTATTCGCGGAAAACTGTCTCAATAGCCAGAATTTTTATGAGTTCGATCTGCTTCTTTCTCTATTTCTATCGATGATTTTTAAGCTAAAAATAACGATTAGTTTCATGTCAATATTGCATTTTTTTCGAATGGAGAAATCTCTTTCGCCATTTTAACTGATTGTTCAAAATTTACTTTTTATGAATAAGGTCATTTTTCTCGTTGGAAAGTGATTAACACCAAATATTATTCATACATAAATTAACTTTTCTTCTCTCATCTATTTAAAATTTATTTATACAAATTAACATTTAGCTCATTCCTTTTTTATATTCAGGTTATCTACGCAGCATGGGTGAATCTACGCAGTATGGCTTGACGGACGTCCTAGGAATAATTAAATCAGAAATGTCGAGTACAAGGACGTCACTTTAAATAAGTCGTATCTTTGTAATCTGACATGATAGAAGCATTTTGAGATCTTCGAATTCTCGCAACTACAGAAAAAATACTTCACGTTATAAGTATTAACCTAGTTTGTTATTTAACTTTCAAAACTATAAAATATAGTGAGGTACAGTTAAGATCATAAAAAATAAGAATTTAGGAAAATTGAAAACAATAAGCTTAAACTTATTAAGTTTTGTTATGAATTTTAAATTTTTTGCAAATAATTTTTGAATGCAGCAAAAATTTTCGCTAGACCCAAGAGACGGGCATTTGAAATGGGCATTCGCAGACAGCTGGGACTTGCCGCGTTAAATTATATTAGGGGAAGGGCCGCAAAAGCTAATGGGACAGTTAAAAGGAGCCAGAAGCTAAAGTTTAAAAGGCGCTTTTTTATGAGCTTTTTTTCTTAAGCTAGATTAGCGCTAGATTAAAAAGTTTTAGCGGGCTCAATTAAAATACACATAATCGAGCTACTTTCGATAATTAATATTCGAATATAATTTTTTTAAATCAATTATCTTAGAAATTATCCGTCTAGTTATATATAAAAAACTATGAGATGACATAATAAACAATATTTTTTCGAAAATTAATAAATGAAAAGTATTCATTACAGAAATAAATTATTTAATTTTTTAACAATTTATTCTAATTTAGCAAAAATTAAAGGTTTTCAAAAACAGAAAAAAACCGCTTGAAAAATATGAAGAATCATATATAATATATAATAATGAAATTTTCGAAAATAATATTTTCATTTGGGTCGATAGTAAATGTTATACAAAGTAAAATTTGCATTAATGTAAGATTCTGAATTTTGAACAGCCTAAAATAAATTTTCTGGAATTCAAAATTTAGCGAACTTCATACGCATGGTCAGCTATAAAAACCTCCATAAGTAAAACTAAAACACTTTTTCATTTTGGCTGCATAATAATTTAAAAATGCCATTTAATTCTTAAAAAAAACATGGGTTCGAGATTTTAAATTATTGCATTTTGCATGGCAAATTTGTATTTTAATAGATCTAGGCAATGAAATAAATTTAATATCATTTGATAGGATTCAATCTAAATCATCTGATTTCGAAAAAAAATCTTGAGTTTCATAATCTAGAACTCTTGTTTATCGTCTATTAAATCAAAATCTTACATTTATACATTTTTAGTCTGTATACACATTTTCTATCGACCCCAAAAATTTTATTACCAAAATTTATAATATAGTGTGATATTTGAGTGCTTTTTCTTATTCCATCAGAATAAAAAAAATGTCAAGCTACTGAAAATGTTTCTATTCTCTATGTTTGGGTGTGAAGGATTTGTAAGAGAAAACCGGTAGACATTTTTTTGCATATTTAATACATAACGAGCTATATATAAATTTAATATTATATTGTATAACTGTCGACGAAAGTATCGTCATGATTTTTGTGCACACTTAAATTGGAAAGAAAAAATCGATGAAATGATCTAACACTTGTCTATTCAAACTCAATCTGCTTTTTCTTCATATATTGAGCTCGAAACTCATCTTAACTCACAGATGCCTGAAATCTGCACAGGCGAAGTGCCACTCAGAAAGTTTCGGTTAGGGTCTCCAAATCGAATATTCGGCATTTAAAGCTTACTTTTCATTCGAGATTATAAAACAATTTAGTTATGTATTTTAAATGCAAAGAACTAGAGTGTTAACTACCATATATGTGACATTGTTATCTGGCTTAACCCAACCGGTAAACCCAGCTTAACCAATTCTACTGTTTTCTGATTCTGAACTTAGGGGTACCCGTCGGCTGAAGGGTCTTTTAAAGGTGTGTTACAGTAAAACCGTGTGTCATCAAAACTTGAAAATAGTATCATTAGAGACGTCAAAACCTCGACTGTTATTCGAGGGTCGCTGTTTTGTCAAACACTCTCAATTACCCGGTCAACCGGTTAACAACCCGAAATTCTAAATTTAAACATCTATCTGCCTCCCTCATTTACATGTAAAAACTGAATTAATGACAAAATTCAAACATTTGTGTGGTCATTATAATTTAAAAAATTTCAAACTCTAGAAATCTTCACAAACCGTTTATTTTCACTTCGGATATCCATTATTATCTCGGTAACACTTAAAACTTATTCCTATTTTTTAACAGGCAATAAGTTTTGTTTACCCGGGAATAATGAATATAATCATTTCTCATTGAAGTTATTATCAGTTTGTTTTGCTATTTGTAGTTTACAAGTTACATTTTAGAATTATTTTAATCTTGGTGGTTTTTGGTACAGACTCTTAGTTTTTATCTAAAAGCGCTCAAAGTTTGAATGTGGGTAAAAATTGAATTTTTGCGAACTTTCTGGATTGATTTTTTTTGGAAAATACAATTTTTTCTAATTGCATTTTTTCGAGTTTTTTAAGGAAATTTCGAATATAAATATAATTCCTCCATATTACAGTGTTCTATATAAATTCATAAATTGTTATTGAACATTTTTTCTATTCGCGCCCACTATTTTTAACTTCGATAAAAGTATTTATTGGAAGACTAAAGCTTCGAATTACTACAATCGATTTTTAAATTATTTGAAATACTCTACTCGCGTATAAAAACAATTTTGAGGCATTCTAAATGATCCAAAATGGCTTTTGAAAGGTTCGTAACTTTTTTCTCTGCATAACAATCATGTACAAATTTTTAGATAGTAATACCGAAAACAATTTGTTTGCAAATAACACGATCGCATGATGAACCAAACTGTAGATTGAGTTAACCGGTAACAAAAACGAACCTTTTTTATTCACTTATTTTATAAAGTTTTATTCTTTGACTAAGTTAAGATAAGAATATCAAGAATGTTATTTGCTTTTTTCAATTTCTACCTGAAATGCGAAAACTGTCATTTTTAGCCACGGTAAGTTGTAATTTTTTACATGTACATACCGATACTATTTCCATATTTTTTTTTTTTCCGGACAATTACAAAACAATTGCTTTTTGATAATGATGATGGTTGTTAATTTCCAAACATTGTGCCGTTTAGTTTTAAACAGAATAATAATTGTATTTCATAAATTGTTTAACACAATCACGTTTCGTATTCGAAATTATTTAAAAAATTGACAAAATATTTCCAATTTTTTTTCAATCTTTTTCTTATATTTTGGAGTACTAGCTACAACCTCCTTACACACTCGAACAACAAATTATAGCTAATTTAAAGTATTGCTGATTAAGTAAAATGTTTTCGCACTTTTGTTAAAATATTATGCTTCTAAATATAGAAACACTAATTTTTTTATTTTCATAACTTTTTTTTTAAGTATTTTTATTTAAAAACCTTAATTTAGGAAATTACGGCTATTCGGCTCAATTTTATTAACTTTTTACACTCAGCTGTATTCAGTCGAACAATTTTGTAGAGTTAACCTAATTTCTAAAAGTTTTAGAATAATTGCTCTTAAATTTCATAAACCCTTATCTGAGGAACAATTATTGTGAGAGCGACACATAACTATCCCTTTGCCTTGAAATACTGGCTATTCATTGCTAGCCACGAAATACCACACGATTATCATGGTTCTCCAGAGTAGTTTGTAGCTTTTTTGAACTTTTTGCTTTATTTCATGAAAGCATTTCAATATAATTACAGTAACTGTATGTAATTTGTTTGTTCGAGAAAAGCAAGAGAGAGCTGTCAAGATTGAGCCAATGACCGCGCCTAAAAAATGATTGACCGATTATGTGTTCCGTTCCCTCTATTTATCGAGATTGTTGATCTCAAAATTAATTACTATTTGCCTTCCAAATTGTTTCAAAATATATAAATATGATATGATAACAACCAGATGTATGTTTTTGTTTATTTTTGTTTATTTATTAGCTCTAAAAGATTTCAGAAATTCAAAATCAATTTGAAAAATTTCTTTATAATATAAATGTCAAAAAATGCGATTTTGCTGTGACTCACAGCCTGTCAAAATCATCACACTGTCCTGTCAGAAAATCATTTTGTGCATTTCATAATGTCAATAAAAAATTTCAGTTAAAAAATAAAAAAAAGGCGTGACTCGCCGGCAGTTGCGTCCCTTTTAGCAGTACGTTCTGCACATCCTAAATTATAACTTCATACAATTTGTTTGCGGCATCGATGCTCACGCGCACAGCTTTATGTCAATCTAGACTGCATTATTTACATGGTATGATTTTCCTATTACTTTTTAAGATGAGTTACACGTTAGCAAAACTTGTTGTCTTAATTATGGTGACAAGAATTTATTTACAGTCAAATAAAAACGTGAGAGTTAAATGAGTTTCATGACCTATCCAATTTTTATATTAAATGACCTGCCATTATTAACTCGCAGAAGCCGTAAATACCAAATCACCAATCAATTTCAGATAATTTTATATTTATAATTATAATTTGTGGGAGGCTGTAGGCTCTTCTAACCGAATATTTGACCGTTTGGAAACCCTCATTTAATTTAAACATTATAGATAATTGAACATACAATTCAAAATTATTCAAATTATAAATGAAAAATGTGTTTTTGCCTAAAAGTTTTTTGCCTGTACACTTTCAGACATTTGGGACTTTCCCACAATCAACAACAAAAAAAAAGTTTTCTTAAAAATAGCTTACGTAGGCGTGGGAATGAGAATTCTGTGTACAACATATGAATGAGAGCGTCCGTCCTGCTCATCTTCAGACACTAACCTACTACTATAGCTTCGAACATATCTATGATTTGAATAATAGAGGCAGCTATAAGCATTATCGAGTGATCCCTGCAGAAGAAACTAAAACCAGTGGATGACGCATAAGCTTTGCATGATCCATGAAATGATATGAATTTCATTTTTAATAAAACCTGAATATATGATATACTGTATTCATATACATGTATATAAAAACAGTTTACTTATATCACTCACACTAAACATTTTCCTTAAATTTTCCCTAAAATGTAAAATCACATAAGTAAGCTAATCAACACTATGGTCCTAGTCTATGGCTCATAGTCTGTGGGCCATAATTTATGGCATTTTTTATTTTTAGAATCACATTGAAAAGTTTTATAATGAATTAATTAGATGTTTCACATGATGAATATTATAATGTTTTGACTGATCAAATGGCTTTGTGCATCAAAGCCATGGAGTCCAGTTAACAGTATTAAATTTTAAATATTTATAATCGTGAATAGCTTTTTTTTTATGCTAAATGAAAGCAAATTAACTTTTTCTTAAAAAAATATCTGACAAAAATCTTGTAGAACAAGATACTCGAATTCCAAAATAAATATCGAAAACTATTTTTCCACAGCTTTGTTATAATGAAATTGATTTTAAATGTGATTGATAAATTTAAAAACGCCTTCGAAGAACAAGTTTCATTAGGCCAAGAACAGGGTGGTAAACAGAATCATACCCGACCAGATTTTCTATCCCAATACCCATTTCGTTCCTATCTTTTGCTTTGACCTACACAAAAAGGGATGGAAAACCAGGCAAAAGCACATTCTTTCACGGTACAAGCCTGACCAGGACTCTAACCAGAAGTTTGACCGCATAACTTAGATTTTTCCATATTTTACAAAATAACTATCCAATTTAATCTGAATATTTACCAGGAAAATTGAAGATAAACTGTTACAATCGAAGTTAATTATTTATAAAAGTTCCTAAAGGTCATTTTTATCTATGCGAGTTCAATTATTTAATATAAATAACAAAATAATCTACGTTTAAACAACACTATAATTTTTAAAATTCGTGAAAAAAGTCCTGCTATCAATAATGTCGTTATTCAAAAACTGGAAAATTTTGATTCTTAAATTCAGAATCTGAATAATTGTGTAATAACATTTTTAATAAAATTGTTCTTCGCGGAATTTTTTTGTCTGAAATTGTTCCAAATTCTATAATAAAAATAATCTTTAATTTCAGCTGTTATTTTACAGTGCATATTGACAACCTCTTATAAGAATGACGACAAATTTCCAGGTTTTTTTAAGAGGTCACGCCGATTTCAAGCAGTGATATTTTTCCAGATTTGTTCAGAAAGTGATAATTAATTTTGTGACAATGAATGTCAAGTTTTTTTTACCTTTGTTGGTTAAGAATGGTACGAGGCAAGGGATATGCTGCATGATTATATCTAATAGTTGCCGAATAGGAACAGGTCCAGGCAAGAACAGAACTGAAAAAAAGGATGTGAGTTAAAGAGATAACTTTTAAGATACTTATGATAAATAAAGCGGGTCGGTGCTTTGAGACAGGTGCTTTGAAACTGGTATATATACAGTACAGTTAGCCTAATTTTGTCTCCAATTTTGCCTCCATTTTTCAAATTGTTTGTTTCGAATCAACGAGAAAAATTATTATCAATTTTATATGCTCTTTGAAAAAATAATCGACATTTTTTTGTGATTTTTCGTCGAAAATTTTTGGAAATAATTAAAATTTTCCTTATTTTTGTTCAAAATTGTTCAAAATAATTCTCGGTGGTCACATACCGTATGTGACATACGTCATTGAGATCCCGCTATGAAAATGTTAATTTTGACTATGGGCTTGTTTTTTTAAGTCTCATAACCGCAAAACAGAATGTGGACATTCAATGTGCAAGATAATTAAAGACATTATGTCGGCTTAAAATGAAATGTGTCATTTTCTTTAATTTGTAAGAGTAGTTCAGACTATTTAGCTAACAGAATAATACTTGAATTTTCATCAACGTTTTAGCTATGTCGACAGAAGAACGAATGCTTTTGAACATAAAATCAGAAAAATCGTCGGTGGGCGAGAAGTAGAAAATATCGCAAATTGGCATTTATCGGAAATCTTGGTGGTTATTGTGGCGGTACTATCATTGGGACGTTTGGTTTTTACAGCTGCCCATTGTTGCGCATCTACACCAATTGGGAGAAATTTATTTTGAGTTTTGAACCCCTGGGAAGTAGAGTCTTCAAAAAAATTGGAAATAAATGCTCTTTTTCTCAAATAATTCATAATATTTACAAACAATGTAATTCGTTAGAATTAAAAACAATCTAAAATATTATCGTGACATGTTTTTTTCTCTGATATCCCCTATTCACACTATTGTGAATATCCCGGCCCTAACTACTTAAAACACACAACGTTTCCTAATCAGGGCCGGATATTCACAAAAGTGTGAATAGGGGATATGTTACATATCATCAATAGTACGATATTTTTAAGAATTTCCGATAAATAATTAATTTGTGACGTTTTAATTTAGTTTATCTCTGTTTTTATTCCCTTATTGAAAAGTAAATTCGTTCATTGTGTTGTAGTGGTTTAACGATAAAACTCATGTTAGCGACGCAATTAGTACGCGGACTAAATAGACATCAACCTATAAGTGACGATAGGAAGAGCCATACTATCTCCCACACATATTTTACTACATAAAACTTTTTACTAGACCGGTCACAAATTTGATAATTTAATTAGTCGACCAAAAGTAGAACTCCTCTTATTGCCCTTTCATGTTCAGAATATTTTAAATATAAGTAAATAACTAAGTCCTTTGAGATTTTTCGTCAATCATTTGGATACTTCTTTTGAGATAAAGGTCGATTGAACGCCGAGTGGCCTCCAAAGAACTTCATCCCGATTTTGTTAGAGAAACGCTTGTTAACGATTATGCCTTATACAAATGGACGAACCTTTAATTTTACTCAGAATATTAAACCAATCGTCTAATTCGACTCCCTTGAACAAAACGAACCTAATTATATAGCCGGATGGGTTAACAGAAGAAGGAGGATCTCAGGTTAGTTGTTACTGAAAAAATAATTTCGAGATTTTTAAATCTTCTGAAATAAACAGGAGTGCGGCGCATAGCCACGCATTTTAAAATATAACAAAATCTTTTCCGAAGTACGCGTATATATGCTATACGGATAACTGTAGTTTAAACGGTATAACTGAATATCAAAAGATTCGAACGTTTTAGGCTAAAATTAGGTTTTCACAATCTAAATTTTAGATTCTAAAATATAGAGGTTCGAAATTTTTTGATAAATAAATAACTAACATAAATTGGATTTTACTATTTATTTATTTATCTGATTTACGGTTTAACGGCAGGATGTCCAATGGACATTGTCCCTTTTTAATTTTTTTAAATTCACTTTTTTATTAACTTTATTCTCGAGTCCATTATTTCGTTTCCAAACCGTTAGCAAATCAGCGAGATTTTCAAGCCAATTGGTAAGTCAGGTAAATAAATTTTATAAATTTTAGAGAGAGTCAATGAATTCGAGAATAGTCTGGGTTTCAAAACCTTTAGTTGTGCATTTTTATTAAAAATTCTAACCCTAAATTATATTCCAGATCTATATATCTGCATATTTTAAATATATAATATACACAGTATATGTACAGTATGTAAAAAATTGTTCGAGACCAAAAGGTCCAATTTCTCTGGATTGAAATAATTCTCTTGCCAAATATAGGCTTTGATCTTGAGAAATTTACTTTGTTGGTCGAACAATTTTTACATACTGTTATTCTAGATCTAATTTACATACTGTATATATACTCTGGAATCCAGAGTCTGAATCTCTATTATTACAGTTTATTCCATATTCACACTTTTGTTAATATCCCGGCCCTGATTAGGAAACGTAGTGTGTTTTTAAGTAGTAGGGCCGGGATATTAACAAACGTGTGAATAAGGAATATATATTTACTAATTTCTTAAAAGGCATACTGTACACGTTTTAATACTATTAAAACGAACAGTCAAGTTTTATTATTTCACTGGAGTCAAAATTGTCCGAATTTCGCAAATTTTGCCCTAGCCGTTTCCGAGAGTTAATTCAAATTATTATAGTCTCATGCATTGATGGAAGTTTCGGTCCCAGTGGTAACAAATGCTGGTTGCCAAAAAGCCTATCCCTTTCGAAAGTTGACATTCAATGATTTGTGCTGGAATACCTGCAGGTGCATGGACGGTTGTCAGGAAAATGGTTGAAAAAATGAAAATTCTTATGACCATATATATTCAAATCTCACTTATAAATTGGATTTTACCAAAAAATAAGAATGCTCATAATAAATTTATCTGAGAACAGGATCACGTGATAAACTGGGACTTTTATGTTCCTTCAGATACAGACTAGTTGTCTGGGATGATATTATAAATGAGGGTCTCGTGGTACCACAAGGTGGGCTAAAGGCGAATTTAAATTTCGAGTGAAACCAAAAATAATATTCTCGCCTGATATAAATTCGCCTCTAAGAACCACCTTGCAGTCAAACAAGACCTTTGGTTCATTCAAATCATTGAAAGATCACTTTAAGGATCAAAACTGTTCTTTACCGGTTAATTTTGACCCAACCGGTAATCTTAACTCGGTAAGACCGCCGTTAAAGACGGCCCAGCCTCCCGCTCGGCTCTGTAGAGCCAATTATTAAATGCCAATTATCTATGGTTTTTCATTAAAGTACCTACCCAATAAGTCTTTGGTGAGGAAAATTCAGAAAATATCTCGCTAATGATTAAAAAAAGTGTTCAAAATAAACTTTATTATTTGAACGATGAAAACATATAAGATATTTAGCCTGAAGTGAAGCGTGATTTGTTGGCCAATCAGGGCAAAGAGCATTCAAGGCATATGAAGACTCAACAACATTAATTTTGTATAGCCCTTATTCAATATTATACGTTCCGCAGCAGATTCGCTATACAGTAATAAAAGAAAAGTCTTTTTTTCTGTAGATTAGCCTCAAATATTTTTTGGAGAGATTTGAGACTTTTTTGCAAAAATAGTTTACGGATAAGTACTGTAATTCCCAAAAAAACGCACAAATAATTTTTGGCAAAAAGTTTGAGCGTTCACTTGGTCGACTATGATCCCATATAAGGGTCGAAAAAACCGTTTAAAGTCGATCTGGCTCTGCACAGCCGTACGGGCGGCTGAGAGTTAAAATTCATGTGAACTCGAGGACTAAAAGGTCACTTTTCTGACCGATTTTTTTTTAACTTTACCTATACTTTAGAAAAATATAAAAATTCTAGTATTTCGCGCGAATTGTGTTAAAACGAAACGTTAGATAACTATGTTTTTTAATAATTTTCGTCGTATAAAACACTTTCCATGAAAAAAAATATTACGTTGAAAAGTTAACGTTGAGATATTATATGGTCGTAGCAATGATTGATTATAGTTTTATTGATAATATTAACCTTTTTGAAGGGAGATTCTGGTGGGCCACTCGTTAAAGTAGATATGGAGGGACAAGTACAATTAGCTGGTGTTGTCAGTTGGGGAATAGGAAAAGTTTCGACAAATTTTCATAAAATTAAAAAAAATTTACTGGTTTTTCTTTGGTTTTTTTCGAATTTTGTTGATTCTTATAAATAGGATGTGCCCGACCTGGGAAATTTGGAGTTTATTCTCGAGTTGATAATGCGAGACATTTCATTCATTGGGCAGTTTCAAAAATGTCAGGTACGCCAGTGCCAGAACTAGCAGAATTTACACCTTTAGGTTTGAATTATAAAATTTGTAAATGACTATGGTCTATACAAAGTAGACTATAGTAAACCACTATATTAAATAAGTTATAAAATCAATATAAAATTATATATAAAATAAAATGATATGTTGGTGGTATCAAAATCAACTTTTTAACTTAAACAATATATTTCCCACAAATTGAAATTTTTTAGTTGACAGTTGAATGCTAAAAAGTATCACAAAAACCGCGTGAGTCGATGCGCAGAAAAATCTCTGACGCCCGTCTGGTTCTACGTTTGATATAATTATTACATGATCATTTTTCGATGAAAAATAATATTTAGCGATTCATTACCACAAATTGGGATTAACTGCACATGGAGCTTTGTATTAATGTGTGCAATCTAAAATTCAGTGAATTACGCAACAAGTATTTTATTAAAAATTTATCATACAATATATAATATACTGTATATTATATTTAGTATTTCTCCCATTTGGTTTACTCTGAGTAAATCACTCAGAAATCATTGTACAATAATTCAAAATTATGACCGTTATCCTCTTGAT
>SCLH01001833.1:0-43525 GCA_004367855.1 Oikopleura vanhoeffeni | reverse complement strand
AAAAATTCGGTACACAAATACAGAGACAAGTAATTACAAAAATTTTTGGTACTCCAGAAACCTCCAGTAACCTGCCAATGGAGGCTTTAAAAAATAAGTCATCTCACCAGCACGTTTAAGCAAGAAGTTTATATTGCGATTTGTGACGCTGTCAAAATCACAGTACTAAATTATTGCTCTTTACTGACCAATGTGTACATAATTTATCTATAGAACTCTCTAGCGCTTAAACAGAACATAAAAAATGCTTATTTGAAAAATGTTGACTTTCAAAAAAGCAAATGGGAGCAGGAATAAACGAATCAAATAGAGAAAGATACGATCAGATCAATGAATTAATGATTGCTTTGGATGCAGCCTTATCTCTTAATGTCGGCATGGATTTGAAATTCAAACTAACTATCGACAAGCTTAAACTTGCCATCCAAACAGCTAACGATGACCGAAGTGCCAGTGAAGGAAATTCGTTAAAATTTCAAAAAAGTTTAAAAAATAAATAAACGATCAAGTTATTGGTCGCACAAATCCACGTTCAGTACGGGAGGGGCTCAATACTCCTTAATCAGGACTAAGTTATAATGTTAGAACCATAAAAATCTGTTTAACCATAAACCATAAAAAAGACTTAAATTTTCTAAATAATCAAAATTCAACATTATTCAAAATCCAATTATCTTACTTCTTAAAATCGATCGGTTGAATTATGCGGCGCGCCAAATGCCACGGCGCCCAAAACTTTACGCTTATGCAAAATGCATGAAGAAATTTTTGCTATAGATTACTTAAAAATCAAGTATGATAAATGAACTTGATTAAATTTGATTTTCAGGAAATTTTTTGAAAAATATACAATCAGTTTTTAGGTTTAATTTTTCGATAAAAACATCACCAAAAAGTACAATTTAAAAAAGCCTGCAGCAGGCTACCTGCTTTTTTTTAGTATAAGTATCCATGCACGTTTTTTTGTCATATACAACCCTCAGTTACGGTATTTATGTATAATTATACCGTTTATACAAAGCTTCAATAATGTTTATAATTTATAGTGTTTTGCCTCAAAACTTTCGAGTCATAATTTCCAACAAATTAGGTCGTAAGATACGATTTCCTAATAATCAGTTAGAGCTGACCAACTCAGATTAGCACCTAAAATGACTTCAACCTAAAAATTAAAATAAAGTTATAAACTCCTGAAACGAACTTTGATAGATAAAGATCGGTGATATAAGATTACCTCAATCACACTCTAATAAGGTTTTATCTATGCAAAGCATATCAAAATATCTTCGAAAAAAGATGGTTTACCGAAAAAGTCGAATACATAATAAAAAAGCATATTATTATATGATGAACATGTGCAGCCGAGTCAGGGTGTTACGATGTACGTACTTTCAGTTGAACGTCCTGCACTTTAAGTTTTCTTAGTAAACGGGAAGCAAATTATGCCTATCCATTTCACAGCCGACGCGTCAAACAGCGGAGAGCCCTAACTGAACTGAATATATCCACAATGAATTATTTTTCTATCGAAATTTAAGCCGAAAATCACATTCTTATCGGAAAACTTGGAAACATGCAAGATTTAGTTCTGAACTTGAAAACACAATTGATCACACTACAAAGTGATGATCACAAGTAAGAAATTTTGATATACAAAAAATCAGGTTCAAATGAAAAGTTACCATAAAATTTGTATGTGCGTGAAAGCGTTCTTCTATTACAATGCAGTTGATGTGAATTGGCAAAAAAAATTAATGTGAAAAATATGTTTCGTCCTTACAAACCAATAAAGGCCTTCCATTATTTTTGACCTATCGATGAGGTATGCTGAGGGAGCGCACCGGTAAAACTAACGAGAAAACTACTAGTAGATGATACAAATTACTTGACCTCACGGGGGTTGTTGACCCAGAAAAAAACGATTCCGGGCACAAACAAAAAGTTTATGCCGCATACAGTATGTAGTTAATACAAATGCCAGCCAATCATGAGCGTGAGATAGGGTATTACAGGTTTTCAGCATAATGCTGATTCCAATATTTGAAATCCGATATTCGAATCCAATTTTGAATTCTACGATATTTATGGTAAAATGAAAAAGTATCCCATTTTCTAGAGATTTAAAATGCTAGCACGAATATTTCATAGCTATTCTTTCATGAAATTTAATTTCACATTCGATGCATATCGGAATTTTGATTTGAGACCATTTTTTTACATTTTAGCAGATAAAAATTTAGGGTGCCCGTGATTTCATTTTCTGGAGATTTAAAATTCTTGCACTGATATTTCATAGCTATTCTTTTATGAAATTCAATTTTACATTCGATGCGTATCAAAATTTTGATTTGAGACCATTTTTTTACATTCTAGCAGGTCGAATTAAGGGCACTTCGTGATGACAATATTTAACCTACGCGAAGTGGTGCGTCATCACTTATCGATCAATCAATTTTGTTTGATAACAAAAAGAGAATGGTTTTCATACCAGCACAAATGTCTTCACGACTTTAAACTCACGCGGTATATTCGTTCAGAATTTTTAGAGACAAAACAAAATAAATAGAAGATTTCAAAATTTTCGAAAAAAAATCGGGCTTCTCATTGATCTAAAATCAATGTTATTTAACTTAAAAGCAATTTATTTGGGAGTGTCCGCCTAAATATCTAGATTTCAATATAGTATATTTTATTTAAAAAATTAAGAATATTCGGAGGGGCCTTATAAATTATAAGTTATTGTTTGTGCGGGAAGCCATAGTCAATAACTACAAATTTGAAGGCCGTTCCGATGAATTTCGGTTTTTACTGATATTTTCACAGCGTGAGTGATTTAGGAGAAAACAATGCATATAATAAAATTTCCACAAAAGGATTTTTTTTGATGTTTTCATACTTTTTCGGTCCGCTTCGCAAAAATTAAAATTTTGTGATTAATATTGACTTTCTTGTAAAGAAATATTTATATTGGAATTTGGCTTTATGTTACAAAATGATCCTCATCCCCTTATTAACCAAGACATCAGGTCAATTACAGAATTCAAGGGGGGGGCGAAAAAAACCTGTAACAGCCTAGCGTGAAATCATAATGTTTGCTGCTTTTTTATTTTGTTGGTTTGCGTTGGAAATTTGTAAAGCGAAAATTAGAACAGTTAATGGAATTAAATTTCATAATAAAAGCTGGCGATCATTGGTAAAATTGTTTCCCTTTATTTGCTTAAAGATGAGTAATAATTTGGAAAAAAAATAATACCATCTACCATTGTCTCTCAATTGTACGGAAGTAAAATTGATTTTTAAATAAATTTATTGGTGATTTTTCATTTGAGCCATACAGTGGTGACCACATTTCAAAATCATTCAAATCCTTAGTGACATGTTGGAACCGCTAGAACTTGCAAATAAAAATTTGTGTGATCGAATTCATCAACTCGAAGGAATAAGTGATGAACATATTCTCATCATCGAAAAACTCAGAAACCGACCCATTGCACCAAAAACTGAACCAAAGGAAGTTGCAGCTTTAAAGTAAGTGAAAACTCAATAAAGCATGGAAAAATTTTGTTGTTATTGTCCAGTGAGACATTCACCAGTTAGTCGCCACTAAAACGGTGCGATATGACATAGTACCACAACACAGGTTAATTTCGCATATGATATCAAATATCCCTTTATCACTTTTTGGTTAGAATGCGTAGCCACTACTCTTTGTAACGTGTGATTTTAACGTTGTGGCTACGCATTCTGACCAAAAAGTGATAAGGGATATGCGGCATATCCTTTTCCTAGCCAAAGTTTATCTTAAAAATGAAGGTAATCTTTATAGCGCGTGTTCGAATCTCACTAATGTTGTCTAAGTCAGGGATCTGCAGAGTTTGCTCTAGTCTCCTCTAATTCACTCTTTCAGGTCAATTTCAGAGCAGGTCTCGTGTCATTTTCAACTCAAACCCCTAGTCAAATTTTTGAGGAGTGAAGCTTAGTCCGAATTTGGCATCAGATTATACCTGAATGGCTTGAAAACTGTCTTAGATCAGAGCAGCCATTTTGAGATTATTTGGCGACCCCTGGATTACCTTCATTTTCAAGATTCACTTTGAAAGGAAAAAAGATATGCTCACTTATTAGCGCGTTTAATTAAAACGTTTACAATGGCGCCATGACTATGAGATCATTTTATATGATTCATATACACCTTCAAGACTTGACAAAAGTTTGTAGTTCTAGCTTCTTTATTTTATTCAGACAGTTTTTTGTTTGTTATTTCAAGTTTTATATAAGATCGACCAACCAGACCAGTTTTTTTTTATTTCACTAAGAAATTCACGAGTTCATGCTCGACTCGATCTAACCTTGAAAACTGTCAAGGTCATCTTCTCATTTTGACATTGATGATCAGTTGGCGCAGAGTGATAAAATCATTTGATATCTAAATTTTAGATTCTAAAACTGAAATATATTTCCAAACATTTCCATAAAAAGAACGTGCAATGATAACAAAACGGTATTAAGCTGATAAAATGTGTTAAATACTATATTTAAGAACCGAATTGCTTAAAGTTACTGGTATGATGGCCCATGCTAATAGGGTAGAACATAAGTTAGTTGAAGCTGCAAACGTCAAAGTTGATCATTATGAAGATTGCTATATCGTCGGTTACAAAAATAGTAAGTTTCTCTGTAATTAAATATCTGCGTAACAAATTTGAAAACTTGCAATTTTTATGAAACGATCCCCGGATTANCTTGAATAAAGTTCAAAAATTCAAGTTTTAACTTGACTTCATTTTTCAGGAAAATATGTTATGTTTCCAAAACAGTGTTTTTCATAGATAAATTGTGTATATACATTTTTTAAGAATACTTTTCAATGTTATTTATTTGTAATTTTATGCCCAATTCCCAAACATACAATTGGAGATAAATTGTAGATTTCTGGTCAACTTGACACCTTATTGCGGAACGAGGCAAAAAAATTAGGAGCAGGGATACCCTTAATGTCGACTTTATTAATTAACGTAATTCATATTTTACGCCAATTATACTTAAAAAGTATATTTCAGCAAAGTTTAATATTGTATCCCGCTCTAAAGTTCGTGCTCTCTTAAATACCGCCACCAGCCCCGTGACTCTTCATAACTGTTTTTGTTAAAAAACAGGGCCGAGCGAAAATGCGGGTCAGTTGCTCGTACCCCCTTAATTGGTCGATTCTTAAACTTCTCTTCATTAAAATTGTAGGTTTTAGCGATGTTCAAAGTTCTCTTCATTATTATTGTAGGTTTTAGAATAGTAGGTTGAAACTAACTCAGTATAAAATTGTTTGTCTGAGTAAGATATTTTATTTCGGTTAATCATAAGTGTAGTGAATCACTACTAATGATATTTGATAATACCTCATGATAACGCGCAGGTAGGTAGTCTCGTGCCTTTCTAGATTACCATCGGCGAGCAACGGAAAGCTTGGACACGTGCCCTCAGGCTGCCCTTCAAATTTATCTGTTCGGACAATTAACAATTCCATGTAAAACTTCGTTTTGAAAATGCCTAGAAAGGACATTTGTCAAACCCTATTTCGAAAATTAAAATAAAAGAAAGCAGATACTGCCAGGTTCAATGCATGAGCTGAAAATGTAAAATTAACACAAGAGCAAGAATTTAATAGAAAAAACACATGACTCAAATTTTCTCTCACTTGCTTATGTCTGCGAGAAATAAGTATGAGTCACAATACTTCAGTAGGCCATCTCTTTAAAATCCTGGTGCTACATTCCATCAATAAAAATCTTTTACCCTCATTGGGCCGCGGCTCAATAAGCGTGAGTGGCTCAAAAGCTGCAATTGACTTTTAATTGCGCGTTTTAAAATGGCACAATTGTAGGAAGGAGACCAGAAATCTACAATTTAATGTTATATTTTGAAGAATATTTTTTATATATAATAGGGATTTTGCATCAATAACATTTCCATGGCGCGCTCTCTTTTGAAGATATATAAAAGGGTATTATAAAAGATATTATAAAAGGGTTATAAAGTGTTATATAATTACCAATATTTCGCTTATAAAATGTGTTGGCGTTTAGAGTGTCTCATATAAAAGACACTGACTGTACTATTATCGGTACGATTTTTGAAAAGTTGATGAAACAGCGTCGTCTCTACCCTATTTGGGTTGGCGACCAATATTTGACCTCAAATAACCCGTCAAAGTTCAAGTTCATCGTGGACTTGAAAGAACCCTTAAAATAGGGTGGGAACCGCAAAAGAAGTTGAGACATGCATTCGGCTGACATATTTTTTCAGAAAGCTTATAAAATTATAAGACTTTTGGTGAAAAATTTTTTTTAAAAAAAGGTGTGGAAAGCAGATTTTTTTCATCCCGAAAGTTTGAAAAATCGAAAAAAAATTCCGAAATTTTTTGAAATTGTCGAAATATTTTTTTTTGTTTTTGTTCAAAAATGATAAATTACCTTAAGGGTATCCCGGTCCCTAAATTGACATATTCCCGATAAAATATTAGCCGGATACCGGGATACCCTTAATAAGACCAAAAATAATAAACTTATAATTTAAAAAGTTGATTTTGGACCCGGTACTGACCCTACATATAAGAATCACTTCGAATCGATATTATGCCTGATATTGAAAAATATATTTTTCACGTAAAACTTAATAGGTGGGAATAAGGGTCGGTTATCTCTGATTAGGATTAGAACGGTTCGCTAACCAGGACACGGCTTAAACGTCGTTCTGATAATAATTTGTAATTGCGTTGATGGTAAGCGATGAAATGAAAGGTTGAAATTTCTAAATGAATTCAAAGGTCTCAATTGCCAAGAAATTTTGTTTTCTGATTTTCATATTTTGGAAGTCAAAAATTAGAAAATTCTTAATCAAAATTTAAGCAATCATTTTTTTTTATCATTTACCCTTTCAATTTATTTTTGGTGGGATTTTTAATTTTATTTAATATTATTTAAGGCTTAAACCCATGTATCCAGATCTCCAAAAAGTGAAAAAAATAAAATTTTCAAAAATCATATGATCATCTCAGGACACGTTAACGCAATATAATAAATTCATTTTAAAGCTCTAACAATTGTGTATCAGACCAATTATGAAAAATATAATTTTTCTCATTTCAAGGTCAATTTTTTCATCAGAGAGCATTGGAAAAATATTTTTTTTTTGCGTGAAACCATCATTTGAAGAAAAACTGGGAGGATATTAGTTTCACATATCAATATGAAAAAATCCGCCTTACTATTGCTACCAAAGGAGTTCTACCGCAGCAATCTGTGGCATCTATGAAACCGGCGGGAGCTTACTGATTAGCGCCGAGTAAGGCAAATAGCGTCGCATGACTTTTTGATTGGATGATAAAATCTTCTAATTTTTTAACACATAAAATTATTGAAAATTTCATACTGGTGAAAGCCTTTAAAATTCAATTTTGGCCAAATTTTCATGTGAAAAACCTTCATGTCAATTTTTGAAATTGAAAAAGGTGCCTCGACAAAGTTGCTAATTTTCAAAAAGTAAGACAGGCAAAGAGAAGACTTAAGCACCAAAAAGAAAGAGCATAGTGAAAAAACCAAGTGATGCAAATAACACGTTAATTGAATGATACAGCTATAAAATACGATTTTTTTAAATAAAATGGTAAAATATTACCAAAATGAGTATGTGGTTAAAAGAGCCGGAAAGACGACTTTTTGATCAGTGTATTGGAACTATGGGTAATATATCGCGTAAGGTCGCTGGAGAGCCAAAACTTGAGTTAAAATTGACCTTGAGTGTTGACGCATTTTTGCCCCCTCCCAGCGACCAAACAGTTTATATTTTATCCATAGTTTTAAATACGCTCATCAAAAAGTCGACCCTTGCGGTTCTTTGGAAGGTACTTCTGAGTCCATACGATGAACTTGAAATTGACCTCGAACTTTGACGGGTTATTTGAGGTCAAATATTGGTCGCCGACCCTCAAGCAAAAAATGGGTAACTGAAAAACGCTTAATTTCACTGACCACAAAATCCGCTTTCTGGCTCTTTATACGGCTTCGTTAGAACCGGTTTGGCGACTACCTGTAAAATCTCGAAAAATTGACCGAAAAATCGTTTTTTTTTAAGTTTGTCTTAAATGACCAGAAGAAAAGTCTCTACACATGATAGCTTTAAAACATCGATACCCATTTTTGAGTTTTGAAATTTCTTATTTACAATCGTCTGATCTGAATGATAAACATAAGTAAAGGAAATAATTATTTTCTAGATTTTGCCTTATTTTATCGTTTAATTTATTTTCTGACTCCTGAAACTTACTTGTATAACTTTAGCGAAAATATTCTGAGTTTTGTTTTGTAGCAAATTTAAGTAGAGAAAATAGTAATGTTTTCCAAGAAAATACAGGTGCTGAATTGGGACTACTGAATAAATGTGTAACCGCAAATTGTAAACGTACTCCGCGGAGCTCCGCGAGATTTAAAGCGAAATTTTGTTTATAGGTCGAGAATTGATTATCGATATAGGTTACTAGAAAGTTGTACTAAAGTAATATTCTGAATTTATTTCCGGCGCAAAATGTCCTTGATAGATAAGGGCTGTACTTCAAAGAGATACACTTAACGTGGGCCGACTTTTTTAAGATTAGTGGTCCAGCAACGACCGTGAGACTTAATTAATAACCACAGTGAAGTTAAGGGTGAACGACCTTGTAATTAATACAGGTGCAGTGATTTCCCAATGTATCTAATAATTTGAAGTTCACTTTTATTTGTGAAACACCACGGCTAAATTTCTGACGTGAGAAATTTTAAGAACGTTAAGTTTGTGTCTTAAAAAACTAAAACAACTCAAAACTCAAGTACCGAATTGAACATATTTTAGAAAATTTATTTTCCGAGAAATACCTAAATTTTGCTCGATTTTTTTCATCTCAATGTCATCGTATCAAGTTTTAAGTGGAACCAAGTTTGAAGTGGAACCAAGTTTGAAGTGGAACCAAACAAATTCTAAGTATGATTATTCTGAAAATGGTACCATAAAATATGACCCAACTATGAGCCGTGTTAGCGCTAGAGAACAAAACATTTTTACAAATTTTATTTTGTCGAAAAAGAAGCTTTCTATCACTTTTAAATAACCAGATATATACAGGGGGCGCAATATTGCCGAATTTTTTTGCCAAAAGATTTCGGACATATTGGCAAATTCGGCAATATTGGGCCGGCAATATTGCCTCTCCTGTAGCCAGTTGATACAACACTCTTATCTTTTGTGAGCAGAGAACCATTATATTGGCTCAAGCATACCCAAACCCATCCGAAAATAGCCAAAAAATTATCCCAGATTTTGCTTCGTCTGAAGAAGTTCTGATCCATTATAAAGAATTTTGCTGCGGTTACAAAAAAAAAATTTTTCTTGGATATTTGGTTCCGATATTACAGGAGATTGAGTTTTCACGTTTTTTGTCTATGTTTTACTTCCGAAGAAATAATTTTTGAACTAGAATCAAATATCACAAAGTATTTAACAAACGGATTTAACAGTTTGTAGGAAAGTGTTTTGTGCATGCATAACACTTAAAATGATAATTTATTGGTATCCAGAAACTTATATTATTTTAGAAAATGAAATTTCAAAATTTTTCGAGTGAGGTATTCAGAATTTTTATAATCCAATTTTTTTTTCATGGAATACCGTATTCCATGAAAAAAAATTTGGATTATAAAAATTAAATTACGCAATCAAAATTGTCCACAATGTTACTCCATTAGCATTTCTACCGAAAAATAATCAAAAGTGTTCTTATCGGTTTTTATTGGGAAAATAACCATTTGGACCAAACAAGGACGTAGACCAGATATTTGTGCATGGTTTCCGAGATGAATATAACTTATGAAGACAACTTTGACCTTGTACTATAAGAGTCACATAACTAGTCACATAACTAGACATAACTAGTTAAACTAGTATTGTATTACGTGATATGCTACACCTTGTTTTTCTCGCTATATTTTTAAGAACTCAAATTTAATATTCTTTAATATAAAATGTCGGATGCAAAAAATTTAACCCTCTAACTTTCGTATGAAAAAATAATTAAAATTCCAACTGCCTTGGGCTCTTTATTAACAACGTCCAAAGAAGAGCCAATATATTGGCTCTGGTGCCTTGGCGGAATTTTTTTGGAGGGTTAAGAAAAAATTTGTTAAAGTTTTTTCTTATGTCATTTTATTCATTTTTATAAACAATTTTTGGCTAATAACTAAGTGATAATATTTTTAGCTCCTGATACACTCGTTGCAAATAGTAGTCGAGTTATATTACAGTTAGTGCTAATCGATACTGCCGTCAAATGTGAAGGCCGAGAAAAAGTCCGATTTAAGATTGATCGACAGAAGCCTAAAAAAGTTGCAAACAAAAAACCTATTCAATTTGGTGTTCATATATTTGGTGCAAAAGAAAAGACTGTTTCATTTGATCTTAAAGAAGATAATTACACCTATTCTGTGAGTGACAACAAATTTCTAGCATTCAGTTTTACCTCGTAATCGTTTAGGAAAATTTAACAATTTTAATTATTTTTAATATATCTTTTTTAGTTTGCGATGGGTGATTTGCCATGTGGTAAATATCGAATTAGTCTCACTAGCAAAACTATGAATCCAGAACATTCAGAGGAGCAATATTTTTTGATCAAGCACAGCCCAACAGAATATATAACATTCAACTGCGGTAAGAGTCTCCAGTGGCACATGATAATGATTTTTTGTACTAACTAACAATTCGTCTAATTTCGAAAAACATTTTTTTGTGTCGAAAAATTTCCTTTTAAATTTTGATAGTTGTTCCGAAGATTATGTACTTTATCTTTTTCTCAACCTAAGTCCATCTTAAAATTGTTTGTTATCTTTATAGCACGTGTTCGAATTCTACAAATGTTGTCTTCGATTAACACTCTTAATGATTGTCTTGAGTATGATTATAGGCAAAGGTGATTGATATTGAGACCGCCAGAGTTGATCGGTGTTAATCACTCAAGCATCAATAAGACAACATTAGTGGGATTCGAACACACGCTATAGAGATAACAAGCATCTTCAAGATGGACTTAGGTTGGCAAAAAAATATGCAGTCTTCTGATTACGCGTTTTATAATACGATTTGAGCCCCATCATGGGCCCCCATATCCTACCTTCCCTGAGTCACATAACTCTGTTGTATATTATTGTCAAGATACGTAAGAATGACATAAGTTAGGCCGGCCGTTTTACAATATTTAAAAATCGGAAATTTGGAATCAATTTTTTTTGAACGCCAGTTTAGCAATTGTTTGAAAATATTTTGAAACTTGTAAATTTTATGGCACGTCTTCAAAATAGTAAATATAGCAATTTTAGAGTTAATTGCTATTTAAAAATAATTTTTTACAACATTTTACGAATTTTTATTCGTTTTCAGGTAAAAAAAATATAGCAATTTTATGCGTCATTTAAATTGAGATAGATTGTGAGTTGAATTAAGTGACCATTGATCTAAGCGTAATCACTAGGGTTAGCCGCGGCTATAATGTACAGCTTTAGTTTTCTCATTTACTGCCCTTTTCTTCTTTCGCAAAAATGAACAATACAGTGGTTCTGTATAACCAATCATTCAGTATTTTTGCGGAAGAAAAAAAGGCAGTCAGTATATTTTTTCTGAATATTTGTTCGAATTTGTCTCGAAACCTTCCTGAGACTATTTCACTTCAACTTGGTGATAAATTTTTGAATTAAGCATATCAGCAATTTGAATTCACAACTGAACAAATCCAAGTAAGACGAAGCAATGGTACATTGAAAATACCTGTTGTTAGAGATTCGAAGAATGAACGATTATCGTTTTCCTGGAAAACGGAAAATATTTATAGAACAGGCTTTCATTCCGAAGTGGGTCTTGGAGGATTTAACGTAAGTTAGGAAATTAATCAAATTTTTATTTTATCACATAAATTATTTTATAACCTACAATGCTCGAAATGTACACTTTCAAACAAATTTTACTCAATTCCGTTGACATTTTTAATCCTCCGAAGCATATCCTGTACCGAATACAGTGAATCAAAATTGCCGCGATAGGAATATAAACCGAATGTGTGTAGTATTCAGTGTATTGGTTAGCTATATTACTAATAAAGCCTTTATGCTTCTCATTTGGGAAAAATAATAAAACTCCTATGAACATATAGGCACCAATTAATTGGTTCATATGCGGAATTGTTTTTCGACGCATATCTGCTTTAGCTAGGATTCGGACCGAAAAATCTGGGTCAAAGTGAAACCGATAGTAGAAAATATTTAACATTTTTGACTAAAGAAATAATATTTGAGCACGATTAAAATCTGATTCCCTATTTCAAATCTGATTTTTAACCTTACAACTTGTAAGTTACAACTTATAATTTCCTGTTTTACTTTCAATAATAAATATAAATCAAACATTCAATTCAATTTTGAGATCAGCCAGTTTTTAAAAAAGTGTTTCGTGCATGCGTAGCACGAAGTACAAATCAATGGAACGGAAATTTTGTTTTGGAAGGAAGATTTCATAATTTTCAATTTAAATATTATATGAAAACGTTAATTTGTCATAAAAATTATAAATAATAGAAAAGTGTAATTATCTGCTTTTATGAGGGCGAATAACCATTTTTAATGCAAAAACGTGATTATTTCATTTTTATTTGAAGCTTATTAAAAAAATAACTTTCGGTTTATAATAGATAGATTATATCTGATACAACTTTGACGTAGGCTTAATGCTCGTGCATGGATTAGATAGAAATATAACATTTTGAAGACAACTGTGGTCTTGAATCACATGATATGATATACCTTGGTTTTCTCACAATGCTTTATAAAACTAAAAATTAAATTTCTAAAATTTAAAATGTCTGATGCAAAAAAAAATAACCTTACCACTGCCTTATGCAAAAAAAATTGTAAACTCCAACAACCCTGCGCAGCGCAGGCTGCGCTTTCTGAAACAGCGTTCAAAGTAGAGCGTATATAAGCTCTGAGGCCTTGGCGGATTTCATTTTATATCCTATTTCCACTTAATTGTTCCAGCAGGATGAGTTGGGGTATGGGTTTGTGAGCACGCGGTAAGGTGAGAGTAGAGAGTCGAGAGAGAGAACTCAGGTTGGGTTCTCGCCAAAAAAACGAGGGACGGTACTATCGATCGATAATATCGATCGCCGCGATAGAAAACCATTTCCTACTTACAACTTAGTAAATTTATGTAAAAAATTATAAGTTATGATATTCAACTGAAAAATTGACACTTATTTATCCATGGTTACAAACACTATTTTAACTTAGAAAAAGTATGATCTTAAATATAAAGATAATCCAGAACACATATAACACATACATAAGACCGTAGCTTCTCAAGACGCAACTATTAGTGGAGATTAACTGTGAGGAAATATTTTAAGTAATATAATCATCAGACAGTTAATTAGTACTCGTATTTATACTTATTTTTTATTATTTTAAGCGGACTCAAACTTTCTGATAAACGGTAACTTAACCATTAAGATTACAAACATACCATGGGTTCAGAAGTTAACCAGATATCTCTACTTGCATTCAAACATTTTCGCTATGAATTCTCTAGCATGAAATAAATCGTAAAAAACATTAAATGTTTTTATCCAAATTATTGCTATAATAACTATCTGATTTCATTTTTATTGTAAAATTCAGCTGGTTGTTACCTCCCGTTCAGTTCTCTTATTTAAAATAAGTTTTGTTCAGGATGGTTCTAATGATGCATTAATTACAATGTTCCTGGACCAAGAGCACAAAGAAGCAGCTAAAACTGAATTTTATATAAATTTGGAGCTTCAACAGCCAGATATTTCGTCCTTAGGAATGTTACATAAAATCAAGGTAACAATTATCAATGATATCGAGCTAGTTATTTATGGGTTGAGGCAAACTGGACTTATTGGGAGATTCAATTGTAAATCTACACCTTCTGCACATTTTGAAGTCACAAGAAAGTAAGTTATTAATTTTGAATGTGGCCTTTTTGCCTCGACCTGCGCAACAGGGTTTTAAAACACAAAAAACTAAATAAAGAGCCAAAAAAATATTTTTTTTTAATTGAATTTTTTAATGACTTTATCAAATTTCAAGAAAGAATGAGTCTCATTCAATGAGACCTGATGTTTTTACTAAAATATTGGTTATAATAATTTTTTTTAGATATTCAGCATTTACTTACTGTTCAGCCTATGCAGTTTTCAAATGCAATTTTGATTTTTATAAACTCCTGAAGACATTAAAGCACACAGTTTGCTGCACACTCAATTTTCAGTGTTTTTTCCTGCGCAGGTGGCAACTTAATCTGATAAACTTTGCAGGAATCTGATCCCTGCAAAAAATCGGTCAATTGCACAAATAGTTTGCTTCAGGATATCAGCATGTCACATTTTTGCTTGCGATCTTAGTTTTTTCTTGAAACTGATTGACACCGTTTATAATAAATTTGGGCAATGATAATTTTAACTTTTCAAACACCTGCGTGTTTGTGAATTCAAACTTTTGATTTGCGAAGATGAGCATCAGCAAAAACTAACCTCGCTAGCAAAAATGTGACATGCTGTATATTTTTTTGTTGGCTGTTTTATGGCGTCAGGAATCACGCATGAACGAAAAAAGACAATTTTGTTTACGATATTTTTTTGGGTATTTTCGCTAGGTTTAATGACTGAAATTGTTATGCAAACTGTTTGAAAACATGAAAAATTTCGAAATTTCAAATAAATTATTTCATTTCCACTTTGTTTGCTGATCAATCTCAATAACACGGAAGTTAAGTGGAATTGTCTATTTTGTTTTAGACAATTTGAAATAAGGACTTTCAAAAGTCAAAAATGAGTATCGATTAAATAATCTTGTAGACTTTTTTCAGCTTGACTTTTGGCTCGTTATTTGAGGTCGACCACTTGATCACCGACCCTCAGGATGAGAAACATGCAATAAAAATCGTTGAATTTTTAGGTCGAACAAAATTAACGCTTTTGTTGGCATAGAAAGGTCCCGACGGTTACTCAAACGTTCTTACAGTTACTCAAACATCCTTACAAAAATGTCAAATCATAGGTGCCAGGACATTTAATTACGTCGCGAAAGGATTCGCTATAACTTGATTGAGCACACTCTTGAAAATCACGAAAATTAAACAAAAAACAAAAAAAATCCTAGAACCAAAAATCGACACCCATTTTTAACTTTTTATTTACGTTGGTATACACCTATTAACAACTGTTTTTGTTTCTTAGCGTTTATTATGATAATTGAGAAACTTATTGACATATAATTTTTTCTCAATTATTTTAGATTTTGAATGTTTCTTGAAATTTATGTTAACAAAGTTTCGTATAAAAAGAACTAAAAAATGGGTTAATTTGAAGTTTTGGACGTCTAAAATTTACACTGATGTTAATTAAAAATGTCTTGTTTCGAGTCAACGACTTTTATTTGTTGTAAAATATTAATAATACATTATCGAAACGCTATTACAAAGTTGAATATTTTCAGAACATCATTTTCTGCAAATCGAATTATATTGATGCAATTAAAATGTCGTAAAACGGTTTAACATCATTTTGGTTGAAACAGTTTTTACTCACCGGACTTGATCAGTTAGTGTTAAAATCTCGTTTTTCATGTTAAAAGATTACCCATATATGTTCAATCAGGGATCGGCATGAAGAAAAAAAAATCGTATTGGATCGGATCGGATCGAAGGGGGGTAAAATAAAAACTAGATTGGATCGGATCGTATCGAAAGGGGTAAAATTTTAACTGTATTGGATCGGATCGTATCGGTACAGATCCGCTCCGATCCAATCCGATTTTTTCGATGACCATATCGAAACATATTCGATTTAATATGTCATGAAAAATGAGATTTTAAATTGAATTAGTTGTCACTTTGAAAAATAAAAGCTATTTCACAAAATTAATCTATTTGATGTTAGATTCGATATGTATAGGAATGTGATCACGATATAGGAACAGAAATATTTTTTCTTTAGAAAATGTTAAACTCCTAGGTGTTTGAAATTTTTATATGATTGACAAATATTTTCTCAAAACTTGTTGGCAGAATTTCCTGATAAAAAATGTTGAACTTAAATCGGTTGAAAATAAAATCCGATTAGTCTGAGTCGAAATACTGTGAAAATACGGAAAATTAACTTCACTTCCTAACTAAAAATCAAAAACTTTCAGCATATTTTAACTACATGGTGTGGTACCAGGTGTAGTACTAGGCTAGTGCTGTTTGGTAATAAGCGGTGCGCGGCAGGGATCGGCAGAGTTTGCCCTGCTCTGCTCTACCGCTCTGCTCTACTTTTTTTAGAGCAGAGCAAACGTTTTGAAAATCAAGGTAGAGCAGAGCAAACGTTTTGAAAAATCAATGTAGAACAGAGCAGAGCAAACGTTTTTGAATCAAAATTTTAAGAGCAGAGCAGACCCAAAATTAACAAGACTTTACTTTGAAATTGCGTTTATTGGTCATTTTTCGATATGAGAATTACAGGGGAATGCCCAAAATTGCTGAAAATTTTGTTTCAAAACCACTTCCTGGAGGTCAATATTTTGGAGTTTTAGTGGTCAAATTCGAGCAAACGTAATTTTTTAACTTCATCTTATAAAAAATACTTAGAAAATTTCGAATTTTTTTTTGATGATTGGGTTCTTGGTTCACTTAATTATCACCCCGTATCAATTTGGAGCATTTTTAATGCCTTTAAGGCTTTTATTAATTAAGAGTTAAAAAATTACATTCAAAATATAATATCTCCTTTTATCGGCCTTTAGCCGATTTGGGGCTCATTTTTCAACAAAATTAAATTTCAAATATAATATCTCCCTTTATACGGCCGATTTTGGGCTCATTTTTTAACAAAATTAAATTCAATAAAAAAAATCTCCCTTTATCGGCCTTCGGCCGATTTTGGGCTAATTTTTCAACGAAATTAAATTTCAAATATAACATCTTTCTTTATCGGCCTTCGGCCGATTAAGGGCTCATTTTTCAACAAAATAAGATGTTTTTAGTAGATGCTGAAAATCGAGGCTCGATCGCAGGATTTTTTTTAGGCAAAATGTCTCAAAATGGGCTACAGAATTATTCCTACTTATACCCCGTTAATAAGTTAAGCCCAAGACCCCTTAATACCTAAAATCCTTGTAATTAATAAGATCCCTTAACCCCCTTAAGGGAGAACTCAACGGTTTTTGAGATTTTAGATCGGGGCTCAGAAGGAAACGAAACAAAGTTATCGAAATTCTGAAACTCTAAAATGAAGATCTATCTTTTTGCTCCCGACCAAAAGTAGAAAAAACATTTTTGAGCACCACAGCACCAAGTGGAGTTGAGTTCTAGAACACTGATTTTGACTTCAATGTCTTTTATCTCGAAACGGCTCAATGGAAATTGATGAAAGTTCGTAAGAAAAACGGTTTCTACTACGTCGACAGTTATCGAAAATATTTTGCAAAAATTCGATCGGACTTGTTCTAGAATTATGAAAAACGTAATTTTATGATATTTTATGAATTTGTAGCTCAATTTCTCAAAAACGATTCGGTCGATTTTTTTTTAAATTAGGTATTATTCGGAGAAACATGTCTTCTCAATTTTAGTGGAAATTTTTTTTGAACATCGCTCCTATTTATAGAAAATTGCATTTTGGTTCAACCGGAAGTCAATTTTGAGTTTCTAGAAATTATTTTCATCCGATGTACCGAAAGTACCCTCAATTGAAGCTACTTGCAAAACTGAAGTAAAAGGTGTACTCACTTTCACTTTTTTTTTTAAATTTTTATTAAATTGAGGTTTATGTGTTTTTTCTCAAAAATACTTAGAAAAATCTGAAAAAACTCGAAAATTTGAGAAAAATCTCTAAATTTTTTTTATGTTAAGAGCAGAAATGCATTTTGTGGCCTTCCGGAGGCTATTTGGTGCAGTTATTATGTCCTTAACCTGAATTAAAAACCGTTGAGTACGTCCTTAATACCTCATACGGTATTAGTAATACCCTCTTAATTAATTGCACGCCAAACTCTTCTTGATATATCTACCTTGCCCCTTGGTTGGTTCGATCCCAAACCCTATTAATATTTTACCCCCTCATAACCCCTCAATTTGTACCGAAAACCCCTCCCCTCAATTATTTGTGCCTTTGACCCTTAAAAAAATTAGAGAGACCAGAGCATAAAAAAAAATTAATTTTTAGAGCAGAGCAGAGCATAACAGAATTTTTTTTGTGGCTTTAGAGCAGAGCAGAGCAGCCAAAATTTTTTTTCGGTTCAGAGCAGAGCAGAGCAAACCATTTAAAATATGCTCCTAGAGCAGAGCAGAGCGAACCGAAAAATAATGGTGCTAGAGCAGAGCAGAGCGAACCAAAAAAAGGTGCTTGAGCATAGCAAACGATTTCAAAAAATCTGCCGACCCCTGGTGCGCGGAGAGGTGCGAAGTAGTGCAGTATTATCTAAATACTATTTAGAAACTTATATAACTAAAACGATGTCGTAGCTCTTCTAATAAATTCGCCGTGCCTTAAATTAAAAGGTCCCGAGTTCGAGCCCAATAGTGATTTATTCATTTATATTGGTGGATACATTTATAATATGATTTTTTGGAGTGTTCTTTTGAAAATTATATTGAAACTCACTTTAGTATTTTCTCAAAAACCTGAGGCCACCGTTATGACGCGTGAGTGAAAAAGCAAGAGAAAGGATTGCTCTATTTTTTCTCCTCATTTGATAGCAAAAAATATTCACGTTTTTTGTTTAATTTGAAAAAATCATAAATAAAATTTCAAAATATTAAAAATGCCGTTAATTTGCTACAAAATTTCAAAAAATAGAGTTAACTTTTAAGATTTCAGGTCAATTTTCTTGAAATTGCGGTCAAACCATAAAATTCTAAATATAAGGAGTCAATGTCCAAATTTGAGGTTTAATCATACATTTTCTTAAATTTGCGGTCAATTTCATAAAAGTGCGGTCCAACAAAAAATTTTTGAAAATTTGGGGTCAATTTCGTAAATTTGCGGTCTAAACATAATATTTTTAAATTTTGCGGTCAATTTTTTTCTTAATTGCGGTCAAACTATAAAGTTCCAAAATTTACGGTCTTATCATAAAATTGCCGTCTAGTTTTTTCAAAATTGCAGTCAACCATTCTATTCGAAAAAATAGCGGTCAAACCATCAATTTCAAAATTTCAAAATTTGAGGTCTCATCTAAAATTCTCAAATTTGCAGTCAACTTTCTAAAAATTGCGTGGAAACCATAAAATTCCAATGTCAGCGGTCAATTATAAAAATTTGCGTCTACAGAAAAATTGTTAAAATTTGCGGTCATTTTCAAAAAATTGCGGTCAAACTTCATTTCTGAAATTCACGTATGCGACTTTTCGCATACCAGTTCAATTTTCGATACGTATCTATTTCGATCTGGTTCGATTTTCGATACGATCGACTTCTTCGATATGGTTGATACGTATCGACTTTTTCGATATGGTCGATTGAATCGGATCGACTGACCCCTTTAATTTTATCATATTGGATCGGATCGACTGCCCCAAAATTTTTATCGATATCGGATCGGATCGACCGCACCCAAATTTTAATTCATATTGATCGGCAAATCGACTGCCCCTAAATTTTAATCATATTTGGATCGGATCGTATCGGTTTTTACCAATCCGATCCAATAATTCCAATCCGATCCGATCCAGTTCTGCCGATCCAATATTATTAAAAGACCCAAAAGTCCGTGTGACATGAGGCTCTTTTTTGAAGAAACCGAATGAAGAAAATCTTCTAGCACAATTTCTTGCTGATTTTTTTTGTTCTTTTAACTTTGTTATAAATTACGCAAACTAGCACTAAATATGCTTAAAAAAGATAAAATTTACTTTATATTTGAAACCAGACTGATTATGGCCCATAATGTATTTAGACAAATAAAATTGATTCGTTTATCCCTCAGAGCTAAAGTTTTATCTAAATTAGTACACATCCGATCGACAAAATTATTTTTGCAAAATGATACCTTCGTATTGTGCTCGAATTCAGTCGGATTGGATTCAAAAATTAAATACTGGCTTGAACAATCATTTTTTTATCTTTCGAATGAAATACAACTTTTAAATTTTGAACCGGCCGGATGAGAGGATTAAACTTGGCTCATAAATGATAAAAAACTTAGCTTAGGATGTGTAGTTACTTAGAAAAATGATGTTAGGTTTTGTGTTTATCTCTAATACAAATAAATATAGGCTTAGATATTAATTTTGAATGAATATCGCTGAGTTCACTCAGCTGATCTATTTAAGTAATCCTTTCCTCTGAATTTTCACGCCTGCAAGTATTTTAATTCAAAATACCAAGTCGTAGATTTATAAAAATCAGAATATTTTTTGGAGTTTACATTTTTAGTCGAAAAAATTTTTGGTTCTAATTTTTTTCGGCTATCGTTAAGTATAAAAAATGCGTAGGCGCAAAAACTTCAGATTGGAGAATAAATTGTGTTCAATGAATAATTGTACGTTGCAAAAATACACATTTTGTATACATTTTGATAATCTAAAGTTTAGGTCTTAAACCAACTTGTTTGAATGCGAAAATAGACAAATTAATCAAACAATGAAACATTTCGTAAATTCGTATTTTACTTGTACTACTGATTTCCGCCTACGCACGTTTCATAGCAAAGTATAGGCATTGTAAAAAAAGTCGATCAAAAATTTTGTCTACCAGCAATGAATACTCCCATTTTTTGCATGGAGTCTTAAATCATCAATTATAAATTAATTTAGTACGAAGAAAGGTAACTTGGATGTTATGTGGAATACCAGTTTTACGAAAAATTATAATTCTGATGATATCCGTAATAAATGTCATTGCCTCGCATCTTCTTGTGTCGAAATAAATCTTCGTCTCGATAGATATCATTGGAATCAACTCAGTGGTTATGTCAAGGCACGGTGAAAATATAATAAAAAATGAGAAAAGCCTTTTTAAAAGTGTTCCGTTTGACTGTTCCAAAATTTTTTGGCAATTTTTAGGATTCATATATGATATATCCCTTAAAGGATTCCCTTTATCACTTTTTGGTTAGAATGCGTAGCCACTAACTCTTTTAACGTGATTGATTTTTAAAGTGTGCTAAGCATTATCACCAAAAAGTGTACAGGGAATAGCTAGGGCAAACGCGCAAAAAATAGGTACTCATTAAGGGTCGCATGAATCTGAAATTTTTTTGTCCTAGCCAGTTTTTGACACTGAAAATTTGTACAGCCGCACCAGTGTCTGATAAAAAATATTTCAGCAAAATTTCTCTCCGTCAAAAACTGTCTTTGGTCCTAACTTTTCAGATGCCTAGGACTCTTTTTGTCGGGTAGCGAATTGCGCGTTGCCCAGGATTAGCCCTAGCCGACTGCCGCAATTATCCAATACCGTATTCCAACACCGTCTACATGTTGGTTTTTGAAAACGATTCATTCGATTGACTTTTAAGATGGCTCAAAATGACCAAACACATCCAGAAAAATAATTAATAAAAAAATAGTCCGAATTGGAAAAAGAACATTTGAGATTTATTATACGTTTTTGAACAAAAATAAGAAATATAGACTGATTCAGACAAATTTTTTGCAATAATTCTGAGATACTCAATCGGATAAGTCGTTCCCAAAAGCTGGAATGTGAATGGGGTAGACACTGTAAAATGTTTTCGCTTCAGTTTCAACAAATAAAAGCCCGGCTGGTTTATTTAGAAAATAAAAGACACCAAAAGATACGAAATTTCAAATTCAAGATTTTATTTTCTTCACACGCATCGATAGAAGGTCATTCTAAGCAGTCGTTTTCACAATTTTGCAATAGGAAAATTACTAATAGACACCAGTTAAAACTTCACGAACATTGTGTTTAATTTGACCCCTGTTACATTAATTAGTTAAAACTGTGATTTGGTGATCTAGTCTGATTTTTACAAAGTAATTTTGACCAAAACATGAAAATTAACATTTGTTGTTTCGTGAAAGAGGTGGTTAGCGTTTTAGCAGAACTGCTATTAATTATGATGAGTCGTCAACGATGACCACTAAATATAAATAACCACAGGGTATCAGCACGTGGAAAGACAACTTCAGCGTGGAATTTCATAAATTACTGTTATTTGGTTCAATAATATAAATGAAAGTTTCATTCAAAAACCAAAAAAATGAACTACCAAATAGGAAATTGAACCTTTTTTACAAATTTCTGGGTTATCTAGAGCTAGACTAGTCGTAGAGCTATTTTACGACTATTTGGCAAATAAAGTACCGGATAGAGGCAAATTTATTAAGTTTGAACTAGTTTAGATCCGACTTATAATAGAGATCAAAATTGAGACCGGATTGACATATTTAAAATTTATGATCTAAATGATGAACACTTTCAAGCCATTTATCTTAATTCAACTGAAAGATACTCAAAATTTTGCACCCACGCTCTAGCTACTTACGGAATTAATCGGAGGTCAGGTTGTATATCACCCTTTCACATAATGTGAAAGATTTGGGCCTTGTATAGTTAACGTAGTTGGTTATCTAGTAGTAGGGTCCAAATCTTTGACATAATGTGAAACCGGGATATAGCGATAAGAATCATATCATGAGTGCGAGACTCGCAAGGCGAGTTGATGAGTATCTGTTGATTGAATTTGAATATACGTATTTAATTTTCTTGCTTTTGGGAAAACGGGTCTCGAGATAGATTTTATTACCAGCCAATGAGCGCGCTCCTCAAATTGAATTGACCAATTATTCATCCATTGTGTCGATTTCAATCTCGAGTCCATTCCTTTTTTCGCGACTTAAAAAATTACATAGTGGATATTAAATATGAGCCAGTGACACCGGCCCGGTGTTGATACATATATCAAATGATGTTCATTGAAAAGATTAAAAACAATAAAGCTGAAGCAGAATTTATTCTTTATTGTGAGTCATAATTTATGACATTATTGTCGGTTATTTTCTTATAGTTTTTATTTCACCAAAAACATAGTTCCGAGATGGTCAAGATCATGCCATGATCGATATCAAGATACCTTGCGAATCTGATCTTTGCTTTCCAGAAGAGCAAGTTACCCTCGAGTTACGAGAATCGAAATATAGTAAGTTGAGATTTATGAAATTATTATTCAAGACACTCAGAATATAAACATGGTTTGAATTACCTTGAGGATTCATAAACAGAATACGGCCTCTAAATATATTCAATTTGGAACTGGTCTTGAATAATTTTCTTATGAATATCTAATTAATGCAATTTCTTACGCTGGTTTGAAGCTATAATGGTGTAGAACGTTACTTCAAAATAAGGGTGTGTGCAGGGATTGACCGAAAACATAAACTCTTTTAACCAGTGTTTCGTGTTTTTTATATTGCTCGAAGGATAAACTCAATTACCTTCTTTTTTACTCACTTTCGAATGATGAAGAAACTGAATATTATTTGTTTTATTTTGATTTGGACATTAACCAGAGAAATGAAAAGCAAAAATTTTATTATAACTCTAATTTTATTATTGTAATGATGAAACTAATTTGACTTTCTGTCTGCAGTTTCTGTATAGATATATCTGTATAGATATAGCTGTATAGATATATAGCTCGATATATCCTGCATGGAATTAAAATGTTAAATTTCGGTAAAATCTTTCTTGGTGTGTATAGTTTATTGTGCTATTCAGTGTAGAGTGCCGAGTGAGGTGGCGCGAGTGATGCTAGGAGAGAGGATGATGATCACGTGGGAGCACTGAATAGCACAATAAACTATACACACCCAAGAAAGATTTTACCTGTCCCGAAATTTAACATATTACTTCCGTACAGGATATGCATTCCTATTGAAATTTATAGTGAAAACAAAAATTTGTTTTACATCATCAACCTTACGAAAAAGCCCTTTGGTGAGCACAGTGTGGTCTGAAAAACATAATGAAAAATATTTTAATTCGGCAAACAAATTCCTAAACGGTACAATTTTAAGAACAGCGACAATTTAGTTGATCGTTTAGCCGTAAATTAAAAAAAAAATATTCCAAAGTTACCTAAATTTATTCAAAGAATACATGAACCATTCTGGACGGAATTTACCCTGTTACTAATCAAACAAGTTTCATGCATTATATTTATACGTGTTAAATAGCGATAAAATTTACCCTGCGATATTAAAAGATTATAGAATGTTTGCAACCAAACCAAATGTCGTCATCGGGCGTTTTCTAAATGTTATTAATTACCCAGTGTTTTCGCTTCGTTGATGTTATCACAAAAATATGTTGTAATTAACATTATCGAATTTACAGTTCAAGCTAAACTTCGTGTAAAAGCAGCATTCGGCGTGGGCTCTATGTTTTGAACTACCTGAAAGGTGAATAAAAGCCCAGTAATATAATCAATTTTTTTTCGACTAATCTCAAAAATCTCAGATGATCCATTTTCAATTTGTATCTTTTTTGTATTTAAAAAAACATAATAATGGGAAAATATAGAGTACTTAACAAGTACTATTTTTTTTAATTTTTCTTGGAATTCTGCTTTTCGACTGCCCCTAAATTTCAATCATATTGGATCGGATCGAGAAAAACGATACGATTCAATCCGATCCAATTATGCGATCCCTGCTCTCATCAATATCCTGTTCCAACCCCTTTGAATCGAAAACGATTTTGTATTGTACTGTACAATTACAAATTGTACGATAGAAATCGTTTTTGATTCAAAGAGGTTGGAACAGGAATCTTGTAACAGGATATAAGCATAAGTTCAAAAAAAAACTTTAAAAACTTGTTCCAGTAAGAACTGTTCTAGTTAAAGTTTAAAAATTTTCGTTATTTTTCTAAAATAATTTTTTAGATAAAGGAATCGAACTTGACAAAGTTAGAGCGAAATGCCATTTCTTTGTCGATTATCCAGCTAATTGCAAAGAAAACAAACACAGTCCAGAAAGAATTGTTTCACCAAAAGCACCTAAACGAAGTTCTTCAATACGGTCTCCAACTGGAGTAATTCCTCATGAAGGCATGGTTAACTTGTGAACACCAATTTTTGAAAACCCTGTACTCAGACAAGTGCAAATCAGCACTCTGAATTTTTTTGAATAATATTTGTTTCCCTCTACATGTCACGATTGAACTACTACTTTAGCCTCATTTTATTCACAAATTCAAATGTTTATATCAAACGTCTATGAGATTATGTTATTTTTCTCTGAAACCTTGTTTTGAAGCCGAACCTTTTTATAAGATTTTTTTTGATTGGATTATAAAATATAGGCATTTTAGCATAACCTAGGCAAAACCAAAACAAATAAATAAAATTATATACATTTTTGGATTGGGTCCTACATAACTGATAAGTACATAAGTTCAGTGACAAAAATTACTGGTTTCCAGAACTCCAAGCATACAATTTTCTTGAAAAGTTTCTTGGCGATATCATTTTTTATCAGTAGGGAGAAAAATTAATTTTGACCAAATTTACGTCTAAAAATAATTTCAAAAAATTATGAAATAAGGCTCTGTGATTGGTTACACTTAGGTTGTACTCTAAAACATTCTTGGATCTCATTGATTCTCATAGACTGCTTAAAAACGAATTTTATTGATCGAAAACAATTTGACGATTCTTATTTGAAAGTTACCTTGACCAAATCTCTTTTATTTTCAAATCAAAGCGTGTAACGCTGCGTGTTTCACTATAAAAGAAGTGCTAAATAACCACCAACCTCAATCGGCACTGTTTGAGTACACGGTTAAGAAATACGTTTTTTTAATTTTTTACAACTTAGTCCATTTTTTAACCTATTCAAGCCGATATTATTGATGGAAATGCGGCTGAAATATCTTGGAAAACACCTAGACCACAACAAGGTCTGTAAATCAAGATGCTGGTATATTTTGCCAAATATCGTTGCATCTTTAACCACTGATAACATTAACTAACTAATTCTTTGCGCATGAAAAATTATACTGTCGAAAATCTTCACTTTTGCTTATTTCCGCTTAAATCGTTTCTAACGTTTATGTAAAAAATTAAACTTTGTGTACGATTTCAAATTTGACGTTATAATTTTGAGATATCTAAAATCCGGGAAGAGGCCCATTTCTAGTAAGTCAAGGCAAACTTTTCGTTTCATTAACTGAAAGAGAGCCCGCTAACCGGATTTGAGATATTAGTCAGATTTCAGCCATCTAGCCTATATATATTGTCAAAAATCTACAAATTGTATCATGCTGTCAAATTAATTAATTAATTCACTACTAGTCTATTTTAGACTTTTAATTTGGATTTGATTTATAAGAAAACTCTTACCCTTTTTTACATTGAGGTTGTTAGCGGTTTGTTGCTTACAAGTCTATCAAATTCATGGAATATGACAAATTTTGACATATTTAAAAAAAAAAGCATAATGCCACGGTATAAAAACATAATAAACGACAATATATAACCTCTAGGTTACCTTAAGTTAGTTTATTAACTTAACTTAGTTTTATACTGTATTATGCAACCGATATAATTATAATTTCACAGAATATTAGCATTTTTCATAGTCTTCCAAATGCATTTATTTTGAATGCATGTTGTTGCATGCGCGACCGACTAATGATGACTTTTTCAAATGATGCCGTCTTCAGATGTTGAACTCAATCAACAATCTCAGTTCAGTTAAATGACGATTTCACTAGTTATAATAATCGTGGGTTAACAAAACCAGCTAAGAATTTTTCGCGCATTTAGGCTCATTCAAATTGTCAGCATTTGTCGATCGAGGATTTTCAATATATTTTCAATATATTAAGAAGCTTAATTACCGATTAATTGGCATTTTAACATGACCGAACAAATTATAAGAAATGACATTCCAAAAATTTTGGCAAAAGATATCGTTTATCAATTCAAAGTCATTTCTGATATTGAGTCAAGATTCTTCACTAACCTTTCAAAAAATCCAGGAGCCAAAGTTAAAACGCTCAGGGTTTAGGATTGTCAATATATTTATTATTGTACCTTAGGTAGGTACAGTACCTTAGCAATTGGAAAGGTATTACATGATAATACGGCACCATCATTTATACCCGCTGGTAGACATCTCAATTCAACTATTTCTTTGATCTTAATTTGATCGCTGCCAACACTCAAAGTACCGTGCATGTAGTTGAAAGCCCGACATAAAAAAATAAATAATACAAATCATATTTATGAGCGGAATTTTTAACAAAAATTGAAATGAATCGATATAGTTCAAGATCATTAATGTCTTTGATTGGATAATGGATATTACATAACTAAATTTTGTTTCTTATTCTGACATACTTAATTTTATTTCCGCACCCACTGCTAACAATGCTTTCTAACCTTTAAAATAAATGATTGTTAAAATTCTGGGTGGGGTTTTAAAAATTTCTTGCAGATTTTTTCGAATGAAATTCATAAAACACCACATGCTTAGTTTCATTTATTGTTCATTATAAGGTTATTATCTTTTGGTTTTTGAGACATAAAAATTATATTTCTATTTCGAACATAGTTCGTGTTTATTTTGACGTTTCGGCTAAACAGCCATATTCAGTGTGGTGAACTGTTCACCGTAAACAGACAAAAGATAAAACAAAACTGAGACTCGATTACGCACCAATTTTTTGTTTCGCACACGTTCTCGATTTGTTCTGTCTTTTCTCTGTTCACCACACTGAATATGACTGTTAAGTCGAAACGTCAAAATAAACAGGAACTATTTTCAAAATTAAAATATAAAGTTATTTTACTGGACCATAAATCATGGTTGAAAATCAAGCATAGCCTGCTATTATCAATCAAAACAGGAAACTAATTTTTGACGCACTGCGAAACATCAGTTCCCCGAGAAAAAACTCACCATGTATAATTGTATGAATTTTGAACATTTATTCAAAGAGCAAAAATGGTCAAAAGCCCTAGCTTTTTTTAATGAGTGAAGTTAAAAATCGTGAAATGGCGCAGGTTTTTTGTGCCGGCAATATCCTTTTCCCACTTTAGTGGATCTGGAAAATGAGGGCTATCAGAGCTGTCAGAGCCGCTATTTTTAAAGCGTGTGTTTGAATCTTACTAAGCTAAGGTAGGCACGGCAAAATAAAGTTGCGGTATATACCTTTATCACTCTTTGGTTAGAATGCGTAGCTACAACGTTGAAATCACACGTTAAAAGGAGTAGTGGCTACGCATTCTAACCAAAAAGTGATAAAGGGATATATGCTATGCTTGGAATTTTCGAAATAAATTCCGAAAAAGTTACAAGTCAAATGATAAGCAATTTTGTTTTCAAAAAATTCTAATTTTTGGAAAACAGGACATAATTTTGTTCCAGAATTTTTTTCTGAGTCAATTTCAGCACAGAAACTAAAAGTGCTCCGAAAATAAATGAAATCGGAGCTGGTCAATTTTTGCCATGCCTACCCTACACTAAGACAAGATTAGTGGGATTCGAACACGCGCTATAGAGATAACCCTTATTTTCAAGATCCACTAAGGTTGGAAAAGGGATATGGCCCATATCATATGGGGCCTACCCCTGTACTTCGAATGATCATACGGATTGGTTCAGGGTTTATTTTCGAAACCCGGTTTTAGTTAACAAAGTGGCATGACTGTATTAGTCAAAAACCTGCAATTATCAGCTTTCGATAGGTTTAGACTTGATTTTTAATCAGCATAATTTCATGATCGACATGGTATATTTCGGGTTAATCATAACGTAGTACCACATGCTAAACACGTTATCAGCTTTGAATAGATTATTCATATTGCACATGCAAATTTCTTATTAATCATGATAAGCAAAAGGCTGTCCTTGTAATTTAGTTCTTAAGGAATTGAAGGGTATGTCATTATTTTTTGGCCAACTGGACGAATGGAACAAAACGAATCTGTTTTCTGCAACTCTGATGAAAATCACACTGTCATCGCTTTCAACGAAGAAAACACTTCTTACGAAGGTAAGAACTTCAAAATAAATAAGGCGATACGGGTGGCGGCTCGTCACAAAAATTAGGAAACATGGTTTTCGAAGTGTTCACATAAAAATTTTAAGTGCATCTACATTTGGGGGGGATGTAAACAATATGACGTCATATTTATAAACTAAATTTCTTAGAATCCGATATCAAATAGTGAGCATAATCCTGATCCTAGTCTATATTTTGACCCATAGAAAAAGTGTTACTTTTCGATTTGTCTCCATTTGACAGAATTGTAGAAGGAAATCGTAGAAGGTTTTTGAAAACGATTCAGAATCATGAATATGACATGTTTATAACGCAAACCCTTTTTATGGGTCAAAATATAGACTAGGATTAGCCAACTCTTAACGGTGTAGAATTCAGATTTTTACCAGACATGGCTACTGTATCTTAAGGAGTACTCATCGCTGGCTTTATGGGGCCTTGTTTAGCTAATTTTATCGATAAAATTCAATTCAAGCGACCGGTACCCCCTTTATAGGCTTTTAAGGGGGTATGGAACTCTTATTTAATAAAGGACTCAGAGACATCAAAAATGCTCCAAAGTAATTTGAGGTGATAACAAAGTGTACTACAAATCAAAGCATCCAAAATTTTTATCAAAATTTTTGCATTTTTTCTAAGTATTTTCTAAAAAATGAGTGTTACCGTGGCTTTCTTTTGAGCCTAATTTCGTAAAAATCGAAGCCCATTTTTTAGATTATTTTCCACGTGACCTTGAAAAATGCATATTTCGAACTTTAGCCGTTGATTGCATAAAAGCCCACCCTAATCTATTAGTTATACTCTGAAGAATACTTTGTAAAAATTTGAGCCAGTTTGAAAATGTTTCCTCGGAGGAGATATATTTTAAAGTCTGAAATGTTCAAAAACGTGGGTTTTTTTGGCGTTCTAGAATTGGTCAGTCGCCTGATAAAAAAAACCAGCTTTAAAAGATGGGCATGGTATGGTTACTTGATCTGTGAAAATTTTAGCTCAATTGGATATATGGTCTGGGAGTAGAGATTATGCAGTTTGGAAAAAATCATCTTGTAACGATTCTGTACCTATTGGTGTTATGATCAAAAATAATTTGTGATGTACTTTTTCGCAAGATTAAGGATAGATCCACAAATGAGCATTTTCGGTTTTTCTCATAAGCTCTTAGTTTGCAGGATATTTCACCGAGTAAATGTCAAATCCGAGTCGCATATATTATACCTTATTAATCGGCGTTAATAAAATGTGTTTTAACCCAAATTTCTAGGGATAAAATTAATAAACAAAATTTAAGTCTTTACCTTCTTACTCAGAATATTATAGATTATACTTAGCACGTCCACCAATCGATTTTCGGCCAAATTTTTTTTCCAGTTATTTAAAAATACTCGGAAAAAATTTCAAAAATTCTCAAAAAAGTGTAATATGACGCCATCTATATAAGATGTATGTACCAAAAAACTGGTACTAACTTAGTTCAACACGGCGGTTAATTTGATAATAAAATAATTTTTGTCGGATCAAACGGGCATCCCTTTTTTTCTCACTTTATACGTTTTTTTTCTCGAAAAATCGAGGTTTGGGAGCCAAAAAATCATAATTTTGAATTTTTATTTTTATTTTTTTTCCAAAAAGTGTGTTAATTTCATTCATAACTGACGTTGACTCAAAAACTACCGATTTGGCATCTGTTTTATATTAATTAAATACTGAAAAAATGAAACATCGCTATATTTGATCACGTGACTAGCAAAATTTTTGTTCATAATTTTTTTTTCCATTTTGCAATATATTATTAACCCCCAAGAAGTTTCGGAACAATCCATCCAGTATTCTATAAGTCGAAATTAATGGTGGACGTGCTAATTATACTGCAGTTATAAAACCGCCGGTAAAAAATTGTTTTTTAAATGAACAATCTTTTTTATCATAATTCTTATCAGATTCAAGATAATTTTGAATAAAAGCGACCGAAAAATCAGTCCAGAAATGAGTCATACTTATTGAGTCAAAATTATTGAAAAATAAATTTTACGTTTTATTTATTTTGAACATCGTAAATTTGGTCCATTTCGAGAACATAATCAATCTAGACGTTTTAAAATGTAGTTGTGAGAGTTTTTCAGGTAATACCCAGACAATACGGTCCATGACTCAGATATTATCTCCTATATTAATTATATTTCACTTGAATTGGCGTCAGGTAAATTTTTGAGGATGACCACAAAAATTCAAGATTATAAAATCAGATTCTTCAAACCTTTAATTTAGTGATTGTCCTGGTGGAATCATCAGAAAAACCAATTATACAGTTTTCTCAAAATGGAAACTTCGAATGCAAATTTATTCAAAGATTTTTGGGCTCTAAGCACATAACACTGAGACGTTTAGAAACTCGGCATCAAGGAAAATCAAGAAATTACTCAAATTCAACTTTTCAGCACGGTGATTTAATTTGAACTATTGACAATCTATTTAATATTATAGCACCTGAGATTATTTCAATCACCCCTAATCAATAATTGCTCTCATTTTTAAAACAATTTTTTCAAAGATTTAAAGGAAATTGATACCGAAAAAAACCTTATTAGAATTGCTTAGAAGATAATCGCCAGGGATATAATTAATCAACTAGCTTTATTTATCAATTAGCCACTCAAATCAATGTCTGAAAACGGATTTACAAAAACACAATAACGAATTTATTTTACAAACTTTTTTGAAAAAAGGTTGAGGAACAAATATCACTTTATAATTAATTTCTAAAATAATTTGGATAATATCATACATCTTTTTTTCTTGCAAATATCATTTGTATTCGGACAATATACAATTTTTGAAAATATGTTATTTTGTCTCCAGTTGGTGATCTTCTGAGGTCTTTCAAACAGCTCAGCTCTTGGTGTTTTCTGATTTGTATTCGATTCTAAAAATAGAAACTTTTTACATTTTCCAAGTCGAGAGAATAAAAATAATTTTTAACATTTTCAGATTAACTCGTAGACTTACGACATGAATCTGTACCCAGACTCGATTTATGGCGACGCTTATAAATCGATCCATATTAGCAAAGTTTCATTATTAACATACATTTTTCAATAGCTTATAATAATATTCAGCCAATTTGCTATACAATTGAAAAAAAAATTTAAACGAATTTAAAGGCATTAAACGAGGATAAGAAAACGTCGTAAATGCGTCGTAAACTGCGATTAAATAGTGTATGGCGACGCGTCGCCATTAATCGAGTCTACGAGTTAAACACCTCAAATTACTGTAGACTAAAATTATTCGTACTGAAATTATTCATGCCACAAAATGCATGGTAAAAAATGCACGTTTGGAAGTAGACAAAATATGAGACAAGAAAATAATGTTTGCCATTTCTAGATTTAGGCAGCTCAATTTCTGATTAGCCATTTGAACGAAGATAGAGATTAAAAATTTTTGGCGCATTCGATCAGGTGCGCCAATCTTATCTAATTTGGCTTTTATTCTAAAAAGCAATCTGTTGATTCATTGCAACCTGCTTTTTAATTGTTCTGAGCTGCTATTTAAAACCCCGAAACTGTATACAACACCCTAGATAAGTGTACACCTTAAAACACTTTTACTTGAAAATACTTCAGCGTGTTCTAGAATTTGATTGAAATTAATAACAAATTGTTTCATTACTAGTATGCACCGGAGTTCAATGAAACAGTTTCAATTCGCGTGCTTGCATGTTGATCGCCGCTACTGAAATTATATCACAATTCATTAAATTTTGCGAAATAATAAATTTTCTAATTTTAAAATTACCCGAAACCCGTAAAAATCGTGACAAAAAGTGTCAAATGAAATAATAAGTCGACTTAAATTTCCTGTTTGTGATTGTTTTCAGTAAATTGATCGTGTTGAATCATCAAAAATGCTTACATATAAAAATAATAAATGATCAAGGCATTTTTTGGCAATTCTGCGACAAAAACAACATAATTATCACTTTAAAAGAAATAATGATTTGAAATGATCAACTATATTTAGTAAACTATATTAATGTATATATTAAGTAAACTACAGGTGTAAGGTTTTTCCCTTCTTTTTTCCAAACTGGTTACACTTGATTTCCGCCGTTTTGATTGGTTGAATCTGAGAAACTCTTCTGACAACCAATCAAAACGGCGGAAATCAAGTGTAACCAGTTTGGAAAAAAGAAGGTAAAAACCTTACACCCTGTTCACTTTTTTTTCTTTCATTTATCGCTCTGAAAAAATGTACCAATCTGAAGGACTTATGGCACCCCCTTAATGTATATATTTAAGTAAACTATATTTAAGTAAACAATATTCAGAAAGCTTATCAATAATTTGTTTCACTAATAATAAAGCCAAGAAAAGCACATTTATTATTTGATACTAATTAAATATAATATCATATTATCAATATAAAACAGCATGACCACCGTTAAAATCCTAAATAATTAACAGATATGAAGGGTGCGGCCAATCAGAACCCTCAATTTCCGAATAAGCCAAGGAACTCGTCTCTAATTTGGGCGGCCACCATATCATAGTTGCATTTAGCATCATTCATGAGTGATTTCTCCGGCCAGGATATATTTAATCTATATATCGAAAATCCTCCCTACTGCGCCTTTTACACCAGTAGGCCTAACCATGGAGCCAGTGTCCAATCAAAATACTCGATTGTCGACTTAAGTCAAGAATCCCGCTATTTCATTAGTCACTTACGCCTACTGGTGTAAAAAGCGCAGTATGGAGGATTTTCGATATATAATCATGTATATAATCATTTGTTTGAGGTTAGCTCAAAAATTGTAATTTTTTGCGACGAATTGAAGCCGGATTTTAAAATTGCTTTTCGAATCAAAAATTCGGTTTCTGCGTTAAAAACTTTTTTGATTTCTTCATTCTTGCTAATGACTGATAAAAGTATGTAGTTACTGACTTTACAATAAATGTCAAAACGTCGATAAATTCTTAGTTTTTGAATTGGCCTGAAATATTTTACAATGTCTCGAAAAACAACAGTAAATATAATAATTTGTTACTAAAATAAGAATGATATAGATAATATTCTGAATCAGGATTCCTGATCCTATTCAAAACGCAGCAAAATGTCTAGCTGCCACAATGACGATTAATATCGCTTCAAGTCGGTCTGCCGACCCCTGATATATAATTTGAATAATTGAATTTAAATAATTTGACAAGTCAAAAAATGGAAATTAATTAACAAGTAAGTGCCTGTATCATCCTCAAAATAATGGTCGATGGTATGATGTCTAACATTTAATTTTTCAACGAGCCAAAGGAAAATGAGACAAAAAATTTTTGGAATCGACTGAGCACTAATAATCAACTTAAGTTTTCGTGAATCGAAAATATGCCTTTGATTTTAATAAGATCAAAGACGCCTTCATACGTATAAATCAATGACATAAATAATGTTATAACGTGAAACATTTAATCGCCAGTAAAATCGATTAAATTGATAAACAAAAATATAATTTATTGCCTCGAAACATCTTTGAACATCCAATGTTGGCAAAATACAGTTTGTCACATTTTTGCGCGCGATCAAATTTTTTGCTTAAGTTTTGTTGATACCTATCGGTCTACAAGCTTCTAAATTTATTAAACACCTACGTGTTTCTGAATTCAAAAGTTTTTATTTGCGCAGCAAAAAAACCAAGATCGCAAGCAAAAATTTCACACATTGTATTATACAATTTGTATATCCTTATTAAATCTGAACTGACCCTAAATCTCGCGCCCCAGCAATGACGTATACAATCGGTTTATCATTTAAAGTATGTATTTTTTTTACTTGCGAAGTGAAAATTGTCCTTTAAGTACTTACGGCGAAAAAAAAGCGCTAACTTGGTGGATTTTATTTTTAAACTCTTGACATCGGCTATAGCTTGGCGTTTTAAATAAAATCCACCTAGTGACCATTTTTTATTGGCCGTAATTAGCTAAAGGAAAATTTTCACTTCGCAAGTAAAAAACGTACATACTGTATGTAAAATATTTTGAAATAATCACCTGATAAATAGAAAGAATATAAAACTGAAATTTCACGGCAACGATGGAGTCAGAGTTGTGCAGCAGACGAATTGCTTGAATTGTCTGGTTCTCCTTTTCCCGGATCAGATGATGACCAAGACATCCAAATATCTACGCATTCAGCAGCGAGCAAATTTGCCTACATTTAACTTCAAATTATTTGATGAATAAACACGATTAAGAAGTTAATCGCCATCTGTCAAACGGCATTTTCTGCTTTAGTTTAAACCCAATCAGATCAATAAAAGTTTAAATTTTCAAAAAACTGCGTACTCAGTTTTATCTTAATAAAAATTTAGGCTTATAACCAGGGCCTGGTTACCAGACATCAACGCAATTTATTTTCAAAAATAGATAGATGTCAGTGACATTTGAAGTTGAGCTTTTGATCTTGACCTCAGCCTGCGTCGTCGTGGTAGTAAAAACGTAAGTGGACAAATTACTGAGGATATCGTATTTTGGCCAGCAGATATATCGGAACTGAACCAAGACAGTTTTATTAATATTCAATGTGATGATTGTTAACAACATCTGATTAATGATTATTACACCAAAAATTCGTTAGTTGAATGCCATTTTGAGTTCCATTATTTGGCTAAAAGTACAAATAATAAACTTCCGCTCATTCTTCTCATGCCAGATTTATCAAATGTTTTTATTCGATGAATATTTCTATACTTTTATTTAAATATCTTTACGACGTTTCGCTTTATTGCATAATGCAATTTGCATTATCAAGTAGTATTTCTATAATTTATTCATTTTCTCTGATTATGCATTACTCATCAAATATTCATCGTCTTGTGTGGGTTAGTTTTGCGTGGTAAATGCTATTATATGTATCGAAAATGATCCCTACTGCGCCTTTCTGTCAACGCCTGGTCCATTGAGAACGTCATGACCTACACTACAGGTAGGCGTGGACAGAAAGGCGCAGTAGGGATCATTTCCGATATGCTCTCTGCGTTGGTAAGAAGAAACGATCGCAGGGGGAGAAATCTCGTATAAGTACAAAGCAAGATAATCCTACTTTTGAGTGCATAAAAAATATATAAATCCGTTTCTGACGCTCAGATCTATCGTAAATTGTAAGTTTTATTATGAAATTCACACTGATTAAATCTAAGGTCAGATTATCACAATAATCTGAGTAAAATAAAATATTTACAAAATTTTTCGTCGAAACTCAGAAGCGCAAGAAGGAACGTCATGCATAGGTTGACTTTGGGAATAAAAACAAGCTTGATTTGATTGTATAAAATTTTTTGAAATTTCGTATCAAAATGGATACTTATGTAATTATTACATAATGGATACTTATCATTATATTGAAAAATTATAAAAATCATTATGTATTAATTACATAAGTTCATTATATATGAATAGCCTTCCAGTGTACACAGTATCATACATACTTACTCTATAAAAGCGAATGAGCACACCATCAACCTACAGTTTTGCTTTTCACATTATTCAACGAAGCCATCATTTCTATAAAACATTTCTATCTTTGCAATATAAGTTTGAAAGGAGAGACGATAGTTGTGGTACTAAGTGGCGCGATGGTTAGCACTAGCCACTATGAATCGGGATATCCTTTGTATGGCATTTATTTTTTAATGAGATAAGCATAGAAATCTTGTTGTATTTCAGAAGTAATTTTAATAGATTAACAATAAGTTAGAACATTTTGAGGAAGAATTAAGGATTTTCTTTTTTATTGACTTTCCGTCTATTAAGACATTATTTAGTATGGATTCAGAAAAAAAAGTTACTCCCACCTGCNCTTCGATATCTTAGTGTTTGTTTCGATATTTCTGATGCTCGTCTTCGCTCATGTGGTTCATTACTAGGAGGTATTCCAATGAAAACTGGTCGGCGCAACGCCCTAAGTCTTGTTTCTGATTTTCGAAAAATTTATCCTGAAAGTTCACCTTCCACTTAGTTTAATTACACTGCTCAAACATATAATACAATTTTTATCAGTTAACATCACATATTCATTGTATTTTCTTGCAGGTCAAATCATGAATTCTACATAAGCTGTCGAATAAGTCTAATTGAAATTTATTATAGTAATAATAAATATACGGTTCAAGATCTGTGATGATAATTTAAGCTTATATTTTTTAATTCTTGATCAAAAAATTGAGGGTCAAATGATTTTTTTGTTCGCAAATTAGATCTTTATATTCAAAAAGATGATTAAAATATACAACTTTAGGCAAAAGATGATAATTATGAAATTTTTTGTGGTTTTTCGAGACGTTATAATTATATATTTATTTCAATTAACTCTGAAGACGAAAAACATGTCAAAAAATAAAATTTTTAAATTGAAATATATATATGATTTTGTAATTAACGATTTTTTTTATCAAAAATTTCAAAAAATATAATAATTTCGTGATTTTTCTGTACTGCTTATGAAACTTTCCACCGATACAGCAGTTGGTCCCACAACTCGTTTTATATGATCTGCGGAATAATGACTTCATTCTGAGAGAAAATAATGTAAAAAACATGCAAGTTTGACATATACTTTGATGAAAAACGGAACAAAATAAGAATATTTCATTTATTTTGTACTTCATATGAAACATTTAGGTACAAAAGATTTATTTTTTGGTATTGAAATTATTTTTTTCTTGAGTGTTAAAATGGTAGCCACACTGAGATCAATACAGAAGTTGAATAACATCTTATTTCCGGTTTTTTTCATCAAAAACTTTAAAAATATCTTTATTTAAAAAAAATCATGTTTGATTAACAATTTTTTGATACTGATATTTTTATTAAAGTTTACTTAGTTTCACATGCTGAATAAAACGCTGTCTTTAAACTGTTATAAACAAAAAGTAATTCGAACGTTATTTGCAATTTATTTTTATCAAAAAGTCTTGTAAATGTCCGAAATTAAAGCTACAGACATTTTTTAAGGTTTATATTTAGGGTGCGCAGCGGTCAAAATTCTAAGTTTGAAATTAAAATGATGAGACCGAAACGGAAAAAAATATCTGGACAAAAAACTACGAAGAAATATAATGAAATATTTTTTGCCATTTTGGCCGGGGGAAAATGACGGTTAAAATATTAATCGGCATTTGCAATTTTTCCGCATGGTTCTCACTAGGCGCAGCTAAAAGCTTTGTAAATTCTGCATAAAATGAATAAAGAAAATTTAGTATTCAAAAGTATTGACCAAAATATTTCAGCTTATAAAGTGTTCCGCCTACGCATTTTTTTTATCAAAATGACCAAATTTTTTGAACATTTAATTTTTTCAAAATTATTTTATTTCAGAAAATAGCAAATTTTTATGTGAGTATAATCTTTGCCACAAGAAAACTAAAAAATTGAGCTTATTATGCTCAAAAACGAAATAAGTGCTGAAAATGAGGGTTTTTGAAACTCACTATCTGACCACTAGATGGCCGAATATTTTTTGCTCGGAATTGTCTTTTTCGGTGGCAATTACCCCCCGATAGCAAATAAATTTACAACAGTTTAGTTCAGTCTGTACGGGTCCCGCGCCGCACCTTATTTATATTATACATGCATGATCTCTGTAAATTTTCCGAGATATTGAATGCATTATTTTTGCAGTTTCTACCACCTCCTTCCCGTAGGCCAGCTATATATTTTTATAATTCAGTAAAAAACGACAAAAAAACCAATAATTTCACCTTGTGACGCGTCTCCGACAGAGTAAAAAAAGTCAAAAACTTCTCAAACTCGGCAAACTGGTCAATTGAACCTTATTCTGTGATAACTGCACCGAGGGGCTTTTTCTGTTATTAACTTCCGCTTTCACATCCGGTTTAATCATTTTCGGTTCCTATTTAGGCCATTTTAGACACCAGGGAGTTAAAATTTTGGAATGTCATAAACCCATTATTTGCTCCAAATTGAATAAGGAACACGATGAGCCTACTCGAAATTTCCAGTTTTGAACTTCATTTCGGCTCAAATCCAACGCGTAACACCACAATCATGTCTGATAGAAAAATGAATAAATTGTTTTTGATGGTATTCTCACTTTTCCATGCTTTATTAAATGCTATCTACAAATTGTTTATACACACGAAGGTGATTTACACGCCGGTCCAATTAATTTTTCGTCAAAAAAAATGTTTCACAATTTTATTAGGTACCTTTAAAAAAAAATTTCGGCTAAGTTTTGAACTTTTTTTCACACGTGCAAATATTTGTATATCCCTATTCACACTTTTGTTAATATCCTGGCACTGATTAGGAAACGTAGTGTGTTTTTTAAGTAGTAGGGGCCGGGATATTTACAAAAGTGTGAATAGGATATTGAACAAAGTATTCGCATGCATAACTTCTGCATTTGTATCACTTCTTTACCGGAGGTGAGCTATTGATTTTGATTATCGACTTAAAAATTCCAAAAAACATCTAATTTTTGATTGTAAGGTCCGGCCCGCCAGGTTTATACAGTCAAAATTTCTTAAAAATTTCGCAAGCCGGTTAAAATGAACTCTTAGCTATAAAGAATCACGCAAGAACTTTTTCCCGTCGTCAACGTCCGGTTTTATATCCGGTTTTATAATGTCCGGTTCCTATTTTGTCATTTTGAGGCACCAAGGAGTTAAAATTTCGGAATTTTCTAAGCGTCATTTTGCTGGAAATTAACTAAGGAGACACGATGGGAGTACTAAAATTCCTAGTTTTGAACTTCAATCTTCAGCAAATCCAACGCGTAACACCAGTATGAATACAATAAAATTTTGAATAAAAATGAGCGTTAATGATTCGGACGCGAACACAGTCTAACGTCTTTAGTACTTGTCTATTGCAGCAAGTTGTACAACCAATGCCAACGTAACTATATTAGTAGTTTTCAAAAAGTTTAGAATGAGGTTGGCAATTTTAAACAGGGACCATTATTAATACCAGTGAGACATCTTGCCGTTTGAAAAACTTTGTAAACATTTCGCGGTGGAATCACCCCCAGTACATTCTGCCAAAATGAGACAAAAAAGCGATGATTACGCGTCAAAATGAGAAAAGATGATAATGGCAAAAATAAGCATAGTATATATAATTTTTAAATACCTCCGGCAGCATGTCTTATGACGCTTCTTTTCTCTGTAGCATACCACTTTTGTATTCGTTGCCTTTTTCTTGATTTTGGCTATTTTTGGCTTGGACGATATCCATTTCTGATACGTTTCTTTTTCTTCAGTTTCTTCTTCTCGGACTCTTCAAACCAGACCAGCTTCTTCATTGCCAGAATCATCTTCAAGTTTTACCATAGTCTTCGACGTCATCCAAATTTTTTGGCTTTAATTGTGTCGTAATCTAAAAAAAATTTAATCTGATTTAATTTGGATCCCGTGTAAAACGATTTCTAGAAAATTAATGCATATGCATATGATTCATATGTCAATTTCTCATTGAAAAAATTATTCTAAAACATTGGGTTTTTGAGCTCTCTCCTGGGCATTTTTTGCTAGGAGAGGAAATAACTTACAAATAATAAGTTATATTTACAAAATTTGAAGCACCAGAAATTTATATATATAACCCCAGGGTTTATTAAACCCAATTCAAGAACCATTCAAAACAAGAATTTCAGCATTCAAACCAAAAAAGTAGGTTATCTCGGTGATTTTAAGTGTAAATTTCCAAATTTAAACACGATTTCCCGCCAAAATTTGGTGTCCTCCGGGATTAGTAGGTGTTTTTTCAAGTAGTCAGTCCAAAATTTTTTTGTCAAACTTTCAGGCTGATGAATTTCCGTCAAAAAACATTTTGGAAATTTTTTAAATTTTAAATCAAAGAAGTTTTGACTTTTGAACTTTAGGCTCGAATCATAATTTTAGTTGCAAATATTTAAAAAATGTATCTTAACCTTGATTTTATTTTAAGTTTCATTTCGATTTCGAGCTTTTCGTCGTGTGTTCTCTCTGGCTTTAATAGTGGCATCAGATTCTATTTTTTAGATTTTTTCTTCGGCTTCTTTTGACGTAGGTTCGTCTTGTTGTGTGATATGGAATTTTACCGTATTGCGAAATCAACGAAGAACGGTTTTAGCGACTGATTCCACGTCTGGTCTCCTCCCTTCATCAGTTACCAACGAGCTCTGCCTAATTGTTCTGGCAAAATTAGAAATTAGTAATTTTTAATAAAAGTGGTTTATCGATTACGACTGTCCAAATTTTTTTTTTGTCAGCAAAAAGCACGTACAACACAATAATCCAAACGTCCCTGACACCTATGATTTTGACAATTTTGTCAGGACGTTTTGAGAGAGGTCACGTTGAGTAATGTGGTGTTTACTTATGTTTTTCTTTCATGTTATCGGTTTTAAAGTAGCATAAGGGTAAGGCTTTTTTTTTAACTGGCCCCACCCTTCTCAGTCGTTTTTTCTCGAAGACCCATAGCAGATATCAACAAACGGCTTCTGTTATGTGTAGCCAGATATTTGGTGGCAGACAAATTTTTTGTTTTCAACCTGACACCAACCTATGGTAAATAGGTAGCACTTTTTTAATCTCGAAACGGGACAATCATAGAGACCTGTATATGCTAAAGCTGATACTTTTCAAGAAAAAAAATTTTGGCAATATCTGTTTTCTGACACCTGCACACCAACCTGGTGGAGTAAAGAGCACTTTTTTAATGCTCGGTAATGGGCCCATCATAGAGACTTGTAATTATAACTAAAGCTGCGTAACTTTTCAAGAGAAAATTTTTGGCAATATTGTTTTGACCACTGACAACCACCTGGTGGAGTAAAGAGCACTTTTGAATCCTCGCGAACTGGGAACATCATAGAGACCTGTATTATACTAAAGCTGGTAACTTTCAAAGTAAAAATTTTTGGCATATCTGTTTTGACACTGACACCACTGGTTGGAGTAAAGAGCACTTTTTTAATGCTCCTTTATCCACCATGTGGTGTCAGGTGTCAAACAAAACATTGCAAAAATTTTCTCTGAAAAGTTTATCAGCTTAGATAATTACAGGTCTCTATGATGTTCCCAGTTCCGAGATTCCCAAAGTGCTCTTACTCACCATGTGGTGTCAGTGTCAAAATAAACATTGCCAAAAATTTTCCCTTGAAAAGTTATCAGCTTTAGCCTATATTAAGGTCTCCTCATGATGTCCAAGTGCCGAGATTCAAAAAGTGCTCCTATTACCACTAGGTGTGTCAGGTGTCAAAATAAACAATGCCAAAATTTTTCCTCTAGAAAGTCACCCCAAAAGTATATTTTGAATTTGAATATGATTACGTTCTCCTTAACCAAACGGCCAATTACCGGTGTTTTCAGCCTTGACTACCGGTAAACCGGTAGACATGAAATCGAATTTTTTTTTCATTGGTTAAAGTTTTGGCTGCTACGGATGCCAAAAACCGTTTCTCGATACCTACTACGGGTTTTTGCTCCAGAGGGGGGGGGCACCTCAAAATAAAAGTTACCTAAGCTGTAGCGATGCTCTAAAAATAAGCGCTACCTCGCTGATAATGCAGGTAAATTGCGACAAAACTTAAAGCCCCATTGTTTTAATCCTCACAGAACCCAAAATGGTCTTTTACTCCGAAAATAGGTGTTCGTAGCACCTGAGCCAACCTCCAATTTTGTCCAGTTTCAGGATTAAATTGCTTCCATGAAAACAAAAAATATTTATATCCAGCTACCATTTATTAAATAATGGTATTTAAAATAAAAATAATCTTTGAAAAATTGGCGAATGTTCCTTATAGGACGAACGTGTTTGTATCAAAATTACGTTTGTTTTGGTCGTTTTGTCCTTATAGTCCAAAACGACAGTATAATCAATTACAGAATGATTTATACCTAGAAAATGAATCGGCCATTTCGTCTTCTTTCCATCCGTAAATTTGGTATAATCTCGCAGAATGTTCATGCTCTGCTCTTCTGAGAACTTCTCCAATAATGCATTGAGCGCTCTTTCAATATTTTCTACCACGACAAACCCTCTAAAATTAAGCTCAGTTTCGTCGTTCTTTTACCAGAATCATACACACCTGGACAACCTCGATCAAAAAGACCTCGTTTGGTCAGGCAACGATTGCAAACTTTTGTTTCACCGGGAAGTGGAAGCGACTTGTCAACAACATTTTTTTCTTTTCATGGTGTTTGATAAACTGAGGCATTTTCAAACATTAGGGTATCCATAATAAGACGGAAATTGACTTTTTTATCTAAATTTAAAATTGAGCAAACTACGAAATTAAAGTCGAAAAATTTCCATAAATTCATTTGAATATCATATTGTCGAAAATTTTGTCTTTTCTTTTTGCAAAAATTTCATAATTATTATTTTTTTTAATTTTTCCCAATTATCATAAATAATTTTTTCT
>SCLH01001832.1:57287-77781 GCA_004367855.1 Oikopleura vanhoeffeni | reverse complement strand
TTGAAATCTTATAATCAACAAATGATGATAACGGGTAAGCTTTTTTCAAGCCTAGACTCTGATAGGAATTTTTGATAAATTTTTTTTCACAATTAAAGTGTATGAAAATAATAAGTCACTAAATTGTTATGGCTTGTTATCGTTAGCTAAGCTGATATTAGATTAATACTAATCTGCCAAGCCTTTTAAAAATGAAGTATACATCTATTTTTCGGAAACTTTTTAGTGGATTTTGAAACTTTGAATTAGTTAATACAAAGCATTTCGAAATTGTGGGATTTTCGTCAAAAAAAATATTTTCTGATTAAAAATACTAACTGTCGCCGTTTTACTTAAGGAAGTGGGCGTCGATAATTGGGCTACTTTTTAACACATTTACGAGTGAAGTTTCTGAGAAACCAGGCTTCAGAAATAATTAATTGTGTTTCCAAATACGTAGTACAAACTCTCATGGAAGTTGCCAGTACTATTCAGACCATCTGATACTTAACCTACGCTCAAAAAATGATTTCAGTTGGCGTCTCTTAAAAGCACTAAAAAGCCTACTCCTCATTCATCTTCTCATCAACTTTTATTGATATTTGCAATTTAGAATGATATATAAATGCACATCACCAAATTGAAAGCCTTTTTTCAAAATTTTGCCTCTAGTGGTCAAAACAGCTTATTTTGGGAGCCTCGCGCAAAAGCCTACTCCTCCTTTAAAAATATGTAGAAAAATTTTAATTGTGCTTCAAAACGACTTATGAATTTCTAGTTTTTGTTGAAAGTTTTGAACTATGAGAATTTTCTAAAACCTACTTTGTTTGTAAAAATTCAAAATTCAAAAAAAGCTACCTAAGATATTAAAAAACTCAGTGAAAAAATCTTATACAAAGTAAGGTTATCAAAAAAGTTATCTGAGAAATCCCAATTATCGTCACCCTTAATTTAAACTTTAATTTCAACCTTCGAAAAACCGATTTTTCTTCAAAAATCTCAAAAACCAAAAAAAATCTTCTAAATGAAAAACTTGGCAGGAATTCTCAACATAAAAGGTTTATTCAAAAAACATTATACGTAAAGCTGAGATATCGACGCCCACTCACCTAAATATGCCACTTCGAAAAAGAGTCGGCATGAAAAACGTTCGGATGGAATGAATCGTAAAAAATGTTTCATGATCGGTTTGGGAGAAAATGTGAAAAGTATGAGATCGGATCGTTCAGATTTTCCGATTTGCTTTAGGCTGCCGACCCCTGCTCTAAAATGTCCTGTCAACAAATATTTTAAACAATGTTGTAATCTCTGGACTAATAGCAACCCCTTAAATTAAAATTTTGTTTTTAACTAATTAATAAGAATAAAATGCCGAATTATTAAGTTTTCGTTCAATGCTACTGATTTACCAAAACGTAAGTAAGATAAACAAAATTTTTATATAAATAAATTTAAAAAATAAATCATATCAAAAATACCGCCGTAAAATTTAGCACATAATCCTTTTAAGACTTGAAGCGCCAAAACGATGAGTTTATATCTTATTTGAACTAAACTCATCGTTTTTGGCACTTCGAGTCTTAAAAGGATATGTAGGAAATCAACCCAAAATGGTACATTTTAGCCAAATAAATCTATCAAAATTTGTTTTTAAATAAATGAAATATTTTAAATGCCTTTTTTTTCATTGTGGTTTTCATGGCTCAAATTTCAAGACATTTTGTTTTCTCATTTTTAAGGGGTAGTGTGAGTGATTTTTGACATTTTGGAGGCTTGGTACGGCTAAACTGATAAACGCTAGAACATTTCTCATCATATATATGAAAGATCTATCTGCCATCTCGCGATTCCATTTAACAATTCGCTACCACTCCCACCAACACCATCTGGTTAACGCGGTTAAACACGAGTCCCTCAGCTTTTTTCAAAGAAACAAGAATCCTAGAGCTTATATCGGAAAGTTTGAGAATTTGGTAAGAATCCGGAAAATTGTCTGAATTTTTAGTGAATGGGAGCTATTTTTTCGATTTTTGCCTCAGGAGTCAGCAATCTGTTTGTAATATGCCGAAAAAATAGTGTTTTTTCGAGTTTTGATACAAGCTTTTTTTATGGAAATGCCAGAAACGTCATTTTCGGAATATAACAAGCCGAAGGTTGTGAACTCGAATGGAGTACTTTTTCGAATTTCGGCCTGATTGGCTTTAAATCCGACAAAAAAAGTGTGCGAAATCGACAAATTTGAAAATAAAAGTGAAAATTAAATAAATCTTAATGCCACCAAAATCCTTGTATAACGATTTTCTGGAAACGATATTAGCAACTATGGTCTCATTTCAACACAAACAGTGCTAGAGAGCAAAAACGAAATATTATTTATAAAAAACCCTATTTTTTTTTTCTAGAATCCGCTGTGTTGAAAATGAGCACCATAGCTGCTAATATCGTTTCTAGCAAATCGTATTACAAGAATGTTCAAAATTTTCGATTTCGCGCACTTTTTTGTCGATTTACAGCCAATCAAGGCCGAAATTCAAGAAAGTACTCCCCATTCGATGTTCACCAACCCTTGGGCTTGTTATATTCCGAAAGACGTTTCTGCATCTTCCACAGAAAAAGTCTGTATCAAACGTCGAAAAAAACACATTTTTCGGCATATTCAACCAGATTGCTGACCCCTGAGGCAAAAATCGAAAAAACATAGCTCCCATTCACTAAAATTCAGACAATTTTTCCGGATTCTTACCGAATCTCAAAACTTTCCGATATAAGCTCTAAGGATCCTTGTTTCTTTGGAAAAAAGCTCGACGGACTCGTGTTGTAACCGGCGGTTAACCGAGATGGTTGGTGGGAGTTGGTTACTGAACTGTCTAATGGAATCGCGAGATCAGGATAGATCTTTCATATGCATTGATGGAAATGTTCTACCGTCATCAGTTTAGCTGTACCAAGCCTCCAAAATGTCAGAAATCACTCACACCACCCCTTAAAACAAAAAAAAATAATATTTTATGTATTCTTTCAAATAAACGACTGGTCAAAAAATACGTTCACTCTCTTCATATCCCGGGAAAGACTCTCAAGAAAGATAAGCTTATCGGAAAATTCTACTACAAAACATTAATCGAAACGAAGACCAAGAGTCTGGATCAGACCTCGGCCACCAAGAGCTTGATAATGGAATCTAGTGATTTTCTCTATCGCCACATGAAACTCATATATATATACGAGATATAATATATATGAGGTTCGCCTTTTTTTGAGATTTTTTTCTTTGTATATTTTTTGCGATCTTCATTTTTTGTTTAGTGGCCAAAAATCTTGTGTACAGCGGGGTGCGCGGATAAGTTATAGTACGCGTTATAGTTAGATTCCACGCAAAAACCTACGTAAGCCTCCGCCAAAAAAACCCTAAACGCAATTTTTGGGAAAAAATAAATTTATTTCGTTCTGGCGTGCGGCGTATAGTTATAGCAAAAGATAGAAGTTTTTTTTCAAACGTTCCTAGGCAAAAGATAGGCGGTTTTAAAACCAGATTTTCCAGACCAAGATTCTCCATAGGCGCGACAATGAAAAATACACTTCTTTAAAACATTTCAGATTGACCCAATGAAGTGTCGGTATCTCAATGAGTTTTAAAATCATTGTTTCAAGTCTCGCATACAATGTCGGCTAGCCTTGAAAAAATGGGCCTAATAGTTATTCAGATAAAAATATTAGTTTTTCTAGTTTAATGAGAGTGATTTACTTGAGCATATTTTTTTTTTCATAATTTCATTGTTTCCTTGACATTTTAACGATTTTTGGATAAATCTTTTTCGAATTCATTGTGTTATTAAAATTAACTTTATTTCAATAAAATTAAATTTATACATCCAGGAAGACTTGGTACGAAAAATTAACTTTAAAATACACCAAAAATTCTTACTCTGGGAAACCATATTTATAACGGCAATTTTAAACTTTGATATTGTCCCAAATTGACACAATACAGAGCACCATTTTCCCAAAAGTACCGGCTATAGTGAATACGCGTATAGTTAGGGTTTTTGGCGACAAACTTTCTAACTATACGCCGCACCCGGCTGTAGTAGAATTTCTTTTAATTGAAATATTATAAATCCAAGAATATGGTTGATAACGGGGAAAGCTTTTTCAAAGGCTAGACTTTGAATCGGAATTGTTGATACAACAAAATATTTTTCACTATAGGATTCAAGAAATTTAGCTGAATTTTAGCACCCTTTTATAAAGGTGTGGGTGTCGCTGATTTGACCTTTTACGAAGCTATTTTTGGTGAACTAGCCACAGCTTGAATTTCCCAAAACTTTTGCATCTGAGAAACAACTCTTCACGCGTGATCTAATTTTAAAGTAATCTGATACAATCCACCTACGCTTTTAAAAAGCCTCCTAAAAAATCACTAAAAACGTATCTTCTCGCTTCAATTTTCACCATTTTTCATTATTTTTTTTGTCAGGCTCCAGAGAAGCCTTCACACATAATGGCAAAAGTGCCCCTTCCTCGGAATTTTGCCTTTTGGGGACAAAACGGAAAAACAAAAAAGTAAAATTTTGAAAAATTCCTCAGTTTGGAGGCTCAGTCAAAAAGGTATCTCCTCCACCAGTTTAGGAGATACAGTTTCGGCTCCATACTTGCATCTAAAAGCACAAAGACTTGTTTGACAATGCATTGAGAGACTTGTTTTTTGAAATTTTTTGATTCGGTGTCTCTTTGGGGCCATGTCACTTTTCATTTTTAGCCTTAATTTTTTTGAAAATGCTAAAGTTTTGGGAGGCTCAGTCAAAAGATATCTCCTCCACCAGTTTAGAAGAATACAGTTGACTCATATAATGTATCTGAAGCACAAGACTTGTTTGACAAATGCATTAGAGAGTTTTTTTCTGAAATTTCTATTCGGCGTCCTCTTGGGATTTCAATTTGAAAGAAATTCTACAACGATTTTTGGCCACGAAACAAAAATGAATATCGATAAAATATACAAAGAAAAAAGTCTCGAAAAAAGGCGAAACTCATAAATTTCTATAAGATATCCAGTTTAAATTTGAAGTGCATACATTCGTTTTTGTACAAAATTTATTAAGCAATTTGAAAAGCAAATTTCATGCTAAATATACCGCCGCCTTTTGGTTCATCGAATCATATTATTTTATAGGTCACTTCCCTGAATCTGTATCCAAAATCTGGTCATTTGCTCTTGACAACTTCCATGGATTGCAAAATTAAACTTTGGGAAACTTACGGCAAAAGGCGATTACTCCGAACTTTTGACGGCCACAACAAGGGTGTTCGACAGGGGTAGGGATAAATTAACATCATAAATTTCTTGCAAAATCGTTTTAATCGTTTGCGTATGAAAATAGTGTTAAAATCCAAACCCGTCTGACAGACTGATATAAATTATGATGGTTCTAAATTTTTGTCTTGTTCGTACGACAGATTTATAAAATATTGGGATTTGGAGACTGGGCAATGTATTGCCAGATTTACGAATCGAAAAATTCCATATTGTGTGAAATTTAATCCTGATGAATCGAAGAACAACTTTTTTCTAGCTGGTTGTAACGATAAAAAGGTATGCATAAATTATTAAAATCCCCAGCTGACGGTTCCTAAGCATAATGGATAATATTTAATTTACAAATACAGTCCTAACTAGCTCCCTAACTGGTACAAATATCGACGCAAAAAAGTTGTACAAGTTAAAGAACATCCCTCTACTTTAGAATAGAACGCTACAGTGTAGACTAAAATTACTTAATTTTGTAGCTTAATTTGAATTGAAATTGATAAAGTTTTGTGTATGATACAAATCAAGTACTGTGGTTTCTGGCTTAGCGGAAACACCTCTAAGCGGATAAAACGGGCAAAACCTACGCATTTTTTCTGAAAATCCGAAAAAACGTATGTCTAAGCGAACAAAACGGGATTTTTTCAAAACATTTAAAAAATATTTCAAGCTTTTATTTTAAGGTATTTAATAAAGTTTTCAATAATTATTCTTGAACGGCAGTGTGGCGCAGTTGGTAGGGCTTTAAAAAATGTTATTTCTAATACAAAGGCCTTGGGTTCGAATCATATCGAATGCAAATGTTATATAATACACTTAAGTACTTATAAATAACTTAAACACTTAAAAATAAAGTAGAATAATTTGTCATTGATTAGGAAAAAATTGTCGTTTAATTATTGTTAATAAAATAACACAGAAATCGTGAGCTTTTTACAATGTACAAGCCTGATGCTAACGATACGTAGTATAAATATTTTTTACAAAACTGGAGGAATACGGTCAACTCGGTGCGCGGATCCGCTGCGCAAGCTATTACTGGTCGTCTCCTATCATTTTGTAAGGAAAGCAAAATCACAGCCAATCAGAGACGCGTATTCAACCAACGCTATTAGCGGTAGGCCCCGAGTGGGGAGTAGTAAAAAGAGTTTAATTTTAATGAAATTTTTAATTTAAAAGATTTTACAATGGAGCTAAAATTTTGAAGAGCTTAAATTTTTTTCACATTTAAATTCTCTAGCTTATGTCAAAATATCAAAAATTTATGATGCTGGGTAAAAAAAATACGATTTAAAAAATTTTATTTTTGCTTCCGGTTAACCTGATTTACCGGTTGGTTCAACATGCAATTCTTACAAGTATCCGAAATTTTTACAGGCATGTTACTAGGCATAGACATAGAAAGAAACTAAAAAATTCTGATATGTTAGTTCGTAATCTCTGGAACAACTATTAATTTAAATTTTTATGATAGCATGTTGAACCAACTAGTAAATGAGGTTAAGGGTATCCCGGTCCCTAATTTGACATATTCTCGATGAAATATCAACCAAAAAGGGTTTCAAGAATATTATTCAGATCAGCCACTTTGTAGAACTAGCCTTTAACTTGCGAAAAAAATATGCCAACATTTTGTTGTATGACCACACTCCTTCACACATAAACGACACAGGAGCCACCTAAGCCAAAACGGAAAATCTATCTCCGCCCAGGTTTTACTTTTAAATAAACTCAAATTTTAACATAAGCTGTATAATAAGTATGCAAAACTTTGTAGGAGTGCTTTTGTCGATAAGTGCTATATTTATTCTTGAATATGTAAATCCATAAATAGCTCCATGCCTTGGAGGGCTAACCAGGAGCAATATTTTTTTGTAAAATCAGGATAATTTCATGGATAATTTCAGGATTTGAAAAATTTATTTTTTGACACGTATGACATTTTCAAGTGTACCAAACGATTCGTAAATTGAATGTTTCTGGAAACGGTATTATAAACTATGAGTCATAGTCTATGACCAAATATTTAAGGGAATACCTGACGCGTTTCACTGATTTTTAAACATCTGTTCTGAGCTGAATAACAGTCTTCCGAGTTTCATATTTTGGGACTCAGGAGATATTTGTCTAAATTTTTCAAAAAAAGTACCAAGAAGTTTTTTGTATGATCGTAACGGTATTTGTACCGGTACAAAAAGTCGATTTTGCATTTTTTAAAAGTGTTTAATTGGCCGAGATGATTACAGATTTTTTTTATTCTTGGGTGATATGAATGAATAGAAAATAAAGAGAACTTGGGAAGAAATTTTGAAATATATCTAATTCGTCCGTAATCGTTGAAAAGGTGTCAAAACGGCCGTTAACGCGTATAGTTAGGGTTTTTTGGCGACAAACTTTCTAACTATACGCCGCACCCTGCTGTAATTTTAAGCTCTCTAGTGCCCTTAGAGGTGATTTAGAGTCGAATATGTCTAAGCAGACAAAACGGGGTAAGTTTTTTTGTCCGCTTAGAGGGATTTTGTAATTTAAAATTTCAAAATAACAAAAAATATAAACAAAAACTCCTAATTTAACTTATTTGGTAGTATTTATTATTTTATGATGTTTACCAGTGTCTATAGCGAATTTGGCTTTAGTTTTAAGCTCTTAAGCGCCCTCTAGGGGTGATTTAGAGCAAAATAGGTCTAAGCGGACAAAACGGGATTTCGAAAAGTGTCCGCTTAGCCAGAAACCACAGTACAACCAGCAGTTTTATATAATTTTCTTGTAATTAAACTTGTTGTTGATTTTGTTTTCGAAGCTAGAATTTAAGAATGGAAAAGGTTTTAATGTATACTCTTTTTAATATTTCAATAACCATAATAATTCAATGAAAGCATATAAAAAAGTTCTTCTTGAAATTTTTGTCTGCAATTCTGAAGTTAGAAAAAAACCTTGTACCAGTTAGAGACACATTGACAACTTCCTTAAAATTGTACCAGTTAGGAGCGACGACTGTAATACAAAACAAATCACTCCTTAAAAAATTATATAATTAATTATTTTTTTGAATAGGTCTCCTGCTGGGATGTAAGAACTGGAAATATTGTCCAGCAATATGATCGTCATTTGAACCCTGTTAATACTATCACATTTATTGACGAAAATCGACGTTTTGTCACGACTTCGGATGATAAATCTATAAGAGTCTGGGAATGGGATATTCCAGTAGATTTCAAATACATTGCTGACCCTGGTAAGCTTTAACTCATTTTTTGGTCGTTTTTTTCTATCTTTTGCTATCCATGTGGAAATTGCGTTGGCGCAAAAGTACCAATGTATACCAATATGGAAAACATTCGTACTAAAAATCAAACTATATGAGTCATATAATATGACTCATATAGACTATATGATATAGTAGTTATACATTGTAGATCACACTTACATAATACCGTAGATAATCGTTATTATTCATTTGTATTTTACTTTAACTTTAAAAATTTCAAGCTTTTATTTTAAGGTACATTCATCGCTCCCTAACTGGAACACTTACCGACCAAAAAAAAGTTTACCAGTTAGTCTAAGCGGAAAATGTTTACCAGTGTCGCGAAGTAAATAGCGAATTTAGCTTCAGTTTTAAGCTCTCCAGCCGCTGGAGTCCAGCGTCCTCTAGGGGTGATTTAGAGCAAAATAGGTCCTCAAGCGGACAAAACGGGATTTTTGAAAGTGTCCGCTTAGAACAGAAACCACAGTAGTTTAACTATAACGTTGAATTTGGCGTTCACTTTTTAGTCAGATTGATTCGTTTTGTATATGTATACGTATATCGTATGTATTTGTATAACTATACCAGTATATCGCAAGCGAATGGTAGCAGAATCACAACTGTGATAATCTCAACTTGGAATAAATTATCACTTGGATAATCTCGGCTATTTTTGTTTCGGTCTTTCTCCACCGTTTTTTTGGCGGAGAAGAAAATTTGTATTTTGTTTGTGAGACAACAATTTTATATAACTTTTTGCAATTAAAAAATTGATTTGTTTTACAACGGTTCCGGAATATTTTTTATTCTATCATCAGGTATAATGAAAAACGATAACGAAAATTTACGGAAAAGGTTGACAAAAAAACACAATTTGGTTACAAAACGGGCTATCCAGATTGTACCAAATTGCGCTCACAACTCTATCACATCGGGCGCAGAGGTGTATCTTCATAACTTGATATCACCTATAGGCTATAGACTATCGGCTCACCTTATAAAGGCTATAGTGAAAACCTTGCAAATATTCAGTAAAATTCAACAAATTGAATTCCAAAAAGCGTTTTTGGAAATTCAAGGTTTTAATTCTGCTGAATATGACAATTGTGATGCTATGACTGGTGTTGTCACTTTACACAGCAATTAACATAAATCGAGAGTATTAGAGCATATCTATTGAAATTATTTACGCCACAAACCAGAGAAGAGTTTTTTCCACTCAAAATCCAAACTAATAAAACGTTACGATAAAATTTTAAGGGTGAGGTGTCGCTTTGTTGTGTACTATTTCAATCACGTCCGTCAGAACAGTTCTAGGGCACGTTGTAAAAATCAATGAGGATACTTGTTTGTAGCATCTAGCCTTCGTTCTAACGATTACCGCTCAAATCAAATCTTGGTACATTCACAACTCACCATGGTGGTGAGTCTATATCTAGGAGCACTAAACGGTTTTTTTTAAAACTATCTTCTATTTTTCACGCCCACTACAAAGCGTCTTCAAAACCTACACAAAGTAGGCGAATTTATGAGAGCGAAAAAAGTGATGGAGAAGGATTTTTCTGATTTTGACTTTTCTTTCTTCTAGACCTCACTTTGAACGCCGATTTTGCCAGTTTTTTCGCATCTTAAAACTCTATCTTCTTTTCTTCGGAATGTTCAGAATGAAGCCATTTTTTCACTAAGGTAGATAAATATTAATGCAGGCTTAAAAGTCGACTGAGAAAGGAATTTTTTGAATATAGAAATTGCTAGAATTCCAAGAAAATTGAATGAAAGGTGAACCGGGAAATTAAAAGTTTCGAAAAACAAAGTTCGTCTAATCGAAACAAACGTACACCAAATTGAAGCTGAGATTTCAGCATGATTAAATAGTGTGGCTTCAGCTAACAAATTTTCAACCAATCAGCGTCAAATTCGATAATTTACGTTTAACATTTTGGCTTAAAAATAATTATATTTTGAATTCGACTTAAGACATTTCGATAATTTAATGTCATGCATCTTTTCGGGTGGTCTATATCACCTAATAAAAATATAGTTTATATCATGATAGAATACCGGTTTTTTGCGGGTTTAAAGCAAAAATAATTCAGAATTTTTGAAAATTCTAGATTTGTTCTAGATTGTTTTGCAAAAAAATTTTGCCCCATGAGATTCTTGGGTCAACTTTAGTCATAAGCGATATTAATGTATCATAAATTAATTCTATACAGGGTCAAAAAAAAACGAACCTACCCCTTTAACCACTCAAATTTTAGAGCCACCACCTAGAAAGTATTTTAAAAACTTTTGTTTCGAAGACATTACTAAACGATACAATATATTTTATAATCTTTAACCGCAGGATTTTTACAAGACAAATAAATGGTTGAAGTTGGGGTCGAAATTATCGGGCCTAGTTTGGGCAATCTAAATTTTGCCACTTGGTTCGAAGCCGAAATTATCGAACCTGAACTTGACCAAGGTTGCATTATGAGCTAAATGCAAGATATGTAAGAACAGTGATATATTGTTGCTCGGTGGATTCGAAAAGGGGAAAAACAAAATATGTTAGATAAACTGATAAATTTGACTCCCGAATTTAAAAATCAACTGATGGAATATATGTCTGACTCCAAAACTAGAACCGTCTTTTGGGGCCGTCTATAGTTCAAATAACGTATGAAAATTCTCTGGAACAGTTTAGAAAAAATTGACTTAGCTCTCAAAGATTGTGTACAGTAGTTATGCTGTTGAAGTTATCCACTTTGACTATTGAAAATAGGTTAAAACAGATAAAAAGGTTAACTCTATTACTTGAGTGACTTTCCTCGGGGAACTGGACAGATGATTACTCAATTTTTTTCCAATTTGAGAAGTTTCTTTTTTTTTTACACTTATAGATTTTAAGTTATGTCTGTTTTTTTGTATTTAAACAAAAACAGTCATAACTTAATTGCATTATTAAACAATGCGGTGTTTTTTTTTTTCAGCAAATTGGATTTTTTGCACGAGTTTTTCTCAGAGATAGATGAACCGATTTCCGAAAATGTTCAAAAAGATCGGTGATAGGAAAGGTTTCGATACGCGACGCATTTAGGGACGAAAGCGTTTTTTGGTCGAATCGGAATCCGAATATTCGGAAAAAACCGGTTGAATCTTAAATTGTGCGGTTTCCAAGTCTTTGGATATGATATGATTCTGATTTTTTACCATTCTGCTTAGAATTTTTTGACGAAAATTTTTGGGGTCAATTTTTGTAATATGACCCATGCGGGTCATATTTCAAATTTGACCTTTTGGGTCATTTACAATATAATTTAGACCCCGAAAAATTATTCGTACAAAAACATTCTTAAGCAGTAATGGTAAAAAATCAGAGTCATATTCATATCCAAAGACTTGAAACTCCGACACTTAAGATTCAATCGGTTTTTTTTTTTTTCGCGGTTTTTCGGTATCCGCTATTACGCCCAAAAAACGTACTTGTCGTCGATAAAATTTTTGATTAAATACGTGAAGGAGAATCCACACCTTGGCTACCAACTGGGAAACATCATGGAAGTTATTTAACTTTAGCTATCTATAACTTTACGTATATCTATAACTTTAGCTAGCTCAAAAGATTTGGGAGTTATCGCACTTTTTTCTGCAAATCAGCAGATAAAGCTACTGTGGTTACAATCTAAATGAACGTAAAACTTAAATGTACATTGTGGGGGCAACTTCGTTATTTGTTTTATTCGGAAGATTATTAATTTTAATCACAGTAAAGTTTTGAGAAATTTGGGTTCAAAAAATTTTCTTCAGAAATTGAAGTTTGCGACCGTTATACGGCCAAAATTTCGCCGTCAATTGGAGAATTTAATGTGATGAAATTAGAGCAAAACTAATCGCCATAAAAAATATACGAAAACTGATAGAAAATACATAAAACAGTTACTAAATTATATAATTTACTAAAAAACTCATAAAAGGTTGGGCATGATAATCAATAGTAGATAAATTCATATCCGCTGTCGATATATTTCCCGTGTTGGCCCAAAAGAACAGTAATTCTGTGGCGAAACAACTTAAATGTTAATTTTGAAAGTCTAGAGTTTTTGAGATTTCTATAAGGGGTAGATCTAACAGATAACTGACATGAACTTCTAAAAAAGGGTAACTCTAACAGATAAGACCCAAAAGGTAACTCCATAACAGAGTAACTACTGTAACCACCAAATAGATCGGGAACATAATGCTCTTAGGCTTGGATGGAATCAGTAAATTCACCACATAAACATGTCAGTTAGTCTTCTCAAACATTAGCCGAAAAAATCGATTACAATTAAAATCTCCACACTTGTAGGTGCGTTTATACCGTTGTAACAACACCAATTCGACAACCATGCTAGGGACCACCCGACGCTAGAATACAAAGAAAAAAAATTTCTCAAAACTAAATTTCCGGAAAATTAATCGCCAAAAAATATCTGATCTACATATCAAAAAAATTTCAAACCGTCTGAAGGAAAAGCAAAGCGTACAGAGAGTTGATAATCCTGATTTGACCCATCACACGCTCTCCCTCACGCTGCTCCCTCATACTGAAAAAATGTGTTTAATTTCTTCGCTTATTAACACAATCTGCTCGAAACAAAAATAATTCCCTCAATAATTTATTCAAACTCTTTCACTTTATGATTATGGAATAACCGAATCATCAAATAAAACCATTTTTTAAAATGAACCTATAATAAATTATTCTATCTCGAAAAACCCCTACAAAAATAGTTTATGTGTACACAAAATACAATCCTATCTTGAAAGGGTTAGAAGTAGGACTAGGTAAACTCGTGTCCAGTGTNCACGGTATGAAACGACGCAAAGCTGTTTCTTGGGAAAGGCTAGGGTTAAAAAATAGGGTTGTAACCATATTTTTTAACAATAACCATAGACTTTTCCGAGAAAAGTTTTGCCATGCCACGAGTGTACACAATAATATTTAGTTCATTAATTTAACAGGTTACAGCCCCCGGCAGGGCCTGCCGGGAGGCAATACTTTACAAAATATTATTCAAGGATGAAATTAAATTGGGAAATAAATAAGAAGCGTGACAGCCCCCGGCAGGGCCCGCCGGGAGGCAATACTTTTCAAAATACTATTCAATGATGAAATTAAATTTCCAACAAAATTAAAAGCGTGACAGCCGCCGGCAGGGCCCGCCGGGAGGCAATACTTTCCAATGATGAAATTAATTTGCTGAAAATAAAAACGTAACAGCCCTCGGCAGGGCCCGCCGGCAGGCTACACTATAAAAAACCTTCACGGAACGTTGCGAAGATTTAGTAAAAATTTAGTCGATATTTCAGATATCTACCATTTAGTTTGAAAAAATTTTGGCCATAAACATATTGTTGCCCCGGTAGAGCCCGCCGGAAGGCGTCACTTTGAATGGACGCAATATTTGGTATATTTTCTGAATTATTTAACTACAAAAATGAAATATTTTCTCTGAAAATAGTGCTCACATAAAAAAAATTAAACGGATATTTTAGAATTTATATAATATTTATATATTTTGGTGTTCGACTCATTTCATAATGTTTTGAACTAGGCTTTTGCAAAATTTTGAGCTAATTGCAAATTTAACCTGGGAGGAGATAGATTTTTCGAGGTGTAAGTCCAAAAAACGGTGGTTTTTTGCATGTTCTAGAAAAAAATATAGCACTCATCGACAAAAACGCCACTGTAAAGTTTTGAATAGTAATTTATACAGGTTGTATTAAAATTTAGTTTTTTTCATAATAAAACCTGGGAGGAGATAGATTTTCCGTTTTGCGTTATGTCTTCTTGTTTCGCTTATGTGTCACGGAGGTGTAAGCATACAAAAAAAGTTTTGTTACATTTCTGACCGCAAGCTGAAGGCTAGTTCTACAAACTGGCTAATCTGAATAATATCCGTGAAGCCGTGTTTGGCTAATATTTTATCGAGAATATGTAAAATTAGGACCGGGTACCCTTAACCCACATACTCAGAAGTTCAAAACAGTGCGTACTCAGCGGTTGCCAATATGGCCACCTGACTTTAAAAAATCAATTTTTATCCACGTTCACGTTGGCGAAAATATAACTATTTATTCGAAGGCTTCAACAATTATATGATAGAAAAAAATATGAAAATATATTTTTACGTTTTTTTACGATAATATTTTTTTAAGAGATATATTGTAAAAGATAATTTTTGACTAAAACTTAAATTGATGAAAAACGGTAATGAAATCAGTTTCACATACATGTATACATATAAATAACCGCCTGATATTGCCGCCCTTATCAGACCTTTCGCTATTTTTTCACTTCTAATAACAACCGCAAGAGTCCTTTAGTCAAGATGTATGCGACAAAAAAATAACAAAGAAAATTAGTAAAGGGACCCGTCGCGCCGCATCCTTTGTGTCCGATTTTACCAGGTGTTCAAAAGTAACAGTATCAATTATCAATATATTGGTTTAGGAACACTTGAGTTGTTGTTTTGCATAAAAATAAACTTATAATGATATATATTTTTGCAAAGAAATTACCTTTTTTGAGAGAAAATCGAAATAAATTTGATGTGTGAGAATCAAAAAAAAATTTTTGATTTTTGATATTTTTTTTCATTTTTTGCACATTAAAATAAATCTTAAATCACGGTAGCAAAGTTGATAAAATCGAAAAAAAAATTTATTTTTCAAGTTCAAATCTCATTTGATTTTTTTCAGGTCCCCGATTCGGGTCGACAACATTGCTTTATCTCAAGAACTACAAAAAGATAGAGAAAAGATAAATTAGCCAAAAGATAGAGAATTTTGAAAAACACCTTTCATTTTGAATAAAAATGGTATCGGAAAAAATTAGCTTATTAAAAAGAGAAGATCGCAAGTCACTTTGGCCAAATATGGCCAGCGCTGAGTATGTGGGTTAAGGGTATTCCCGGTCCCTAATTTGACATATTCCTGTAATATTAGCGAAAGACGGCTTCAAGGATATTACTCAGATTAGCCAGTTTGTAAAACTAGCCTTCATCTTGCGTAAAACATGTGGTCAAAACGTTTTTGCATGAATACACTCCCAGACACATTAGCGAAACAGGGAGACCTAACCCAAACGGAATTCTATCTCCTCTGATGTTCTATTTTGAAATAAACCTAAATTTTAACATTACCTGTATATTTAGTATACAAAACTTCTTTGGAAGCGTTTTTGTCGATAAGTGCTATTTTTTTCTTAGAATATGCGATAGACCATTTTCGTTTTTTTGAGAATTTTCCATCGGAAATTCTATCTCCTCTGGGGTTAGATTTCAAAATTCACTCAAATTTTTCGCAAAAGGAAGCTCAGAACAAATTAAAAGAGCCGTTTTGTTTAAATTTCGACCCCAAACTCAAAATATGAATTTTTCAACGTCACGTGAAAAAATATCCGGAAAAAAAAGTGCTTTGATTTTTTCGAAAGTAGGCTCAAAAGAAATACTGAAGAGAAAGTTGGCTTACGTCAAGCCGAAATTATGAAGTTTTGGGGGTCAAATTGAAACAAACGTTTTTTTTCCACTTGATATTGAAAAAAATACTCAGAAAAAATCGAAAAAATTTCGAATTTTTTTTTGTTCTTATTTGGGTTGTTTTGTGCTTTCAAAACAGCAGCAAATGTAGGGACCGGGATACCCTTAAGGGGGTTCTATAGGCCAGACAGACTTTTTTCGGGGCTCATAACTTTTTATTGCTACAGAAAAATATAATATAAATCTTTAGAATAATAGTTCATAATCTCGTGAACAACTTTTGCTGTTAATTTTCAAGATCGCATGCTGAACCAACCGGTAAATGAGGTTAACCGGGAGCAATAATTTTTTTTTAAAGTCGATTTTTTGTTCGTCCTATTTTTGAAAATATTCATACTTACACATAAGTTGTGAAAAAGCATAGCAAAAAAAAATGACTCCGGTCTTTTTTAGATTTTGATCCTAAAAATGTCTCGAATATGCCGAAAAGGACCATTTTTTGCTATTTTGACCACGGAAAATCGATTTTTTTTTACATGTGATTAACAAAACTATTTTAACATGTATCACAGATTATTGTGACAATTAAAAAGAAAATGACTGCGCCCGAATTAACAATGTCATTTTTTAATTCCCAGGAGCACGATTTGAAAATTATTTTTAAATCTCAATGTCATCCTATCGCGTTTTAAATAGCACCAAACGAATCGTGAGCATCATTTTTCTAGAATTGATATTATAAACTTTCTTCGAAATATTAATCGTTCGGGCGCTAGAGATCAAAGCATTTTATTTTTTTTTGACACTCAGAAAAAATTTCAATGTTTTTTGGAAAATTTTCGTCATTTTTTAACAAATTTTGTGTTATTTACAACTAAACCAGTCTCGTCGAGGTCAAAAATCATAGAATCAGGTCGATAGCATTTCTGGGTCAAAAGATATGAACTGTATAGAACCCACTTCATCTGTTTTCGCCTACGCACTTTTCATGTTTACTACCTATTTAAGCTAAATTGGCAGGAATAAAATAGCAAAAATAAATTACATTGACGTCGTTCTTTTTAATTATGCCTTAATTGTTGCATTGAATAGATTGAAAAACTAGACATAGGATGAAGTTATATTAATATTTTCCGGGGTCATGTTACATATCATTCGATAGAGAATTTCATTGTGAATTTAAATCTGCAAAAATGTAATATGACTCCAGAATCAGCAAAACAAGGTTTATAGCTAGCTCGGAACTTGAATTTTTCAGAGAAGTTTCCCAATTTCAACGTTTATAGGGTAATCGATATCAGGAAAACTTAACCCTTGTGAGCACAGAGCCACAATTGTGGCTCTAGCATACCTAAATCATTCAAAAACGGCAAAAAAACGGGATCGTAGAATCTTTTCTTTCCAACACATTTATGAAAAATTTTGATTCGGTTCCGAAAAAATAATCGAAATTTTTTTTCGAATGTTTGGTTCCAGAATTACGAGGGTTGATTTATAATGATTTTCGCCTATTGTTTCACTTCCTGAAAAATTATTTCAGAACTAGACATAAAATACAAGTGTGAGATTAGCCAGTTTTTAGGAAGCGTTTTGTGCATGCATAACAGTTTCAATAAAAATTTATTGGTATCAAGGGGCAGATATTTTTTTTTTCGGAAGTGAAATTTCTAAATTTTCAACTTCAAGTATCCCATGAAAAATTAATTATTATAAAAGTGAATTAAGCTATCAAAAGCTGTCAACAGTTGTACTTCATTACGATATTAATTGAAAATAATTGAAAAAAGTGTAATAATCTCTTTTATAGGGAAATAAACATTTTTAATCGAAAATCATGATTTTCCATCAAAATTTTGACTTATTTATTAAATTACTTTTGATGTATGAGATATAAATCAAAGCGACAAACGATAAGTAGGCCAGATACTTGTGTGATCGTTTCCGACGGAAAGGTCAACTTGTGATAACAACTGGTGACGTGTATCACGTTGATATGGTATACCTTGTATCACATATTTCCAGAACTAAAAACTGAAATCTCTAGAATATAAATTTAGGATGCGAAAATATTACCTTTCAACTTTCTTAGTGCAGAAAAAATTTTAAATTCCAACTGCCTTAAGCTTTCTGTAAACCCAACATTCAAAGTTAGAGCCACAAATTGTGGCTCTGGTGCCTTGGCGGAAACTTTTTTTTTTTATGCTCACAAGGTTTTTTAAACTTTTCAAAAATGACCACAAGTGGCCGCTAGTGAGCAACCTTTTATTAATTTGATCATTTTTTTTGAATTATCCAATTTCTGAATTATTTTGCTCTTGGTAAATTGATATCAGTGGAAACGAAAATGACCTTTAAATTTCGAAAATGACGTCATTAATAAAGAGAAAATGTTATAAAATCAAAAATTTCGTAAAATTTAATACTCAACATCAACAAACCCTAAAGGGCTGAAATCATTTTAAATATAAACCAAACGTTTTTATGGTATTTGACATAAAAATACAAGTTTATTGACAGTTTTTATTGAAATTTTTGAAAGTTTTCAAGAACTTGTCTCCATAACTGGGGAGGAGTTCCCAACGAAAATCTGACCATCTGGATTTGCATTTGGTTGCGGGAACACATTTGATCATGGTGGGGGGTGACTTTATCTACTGATAGCTATAAATTAATACAGTTTTAAAAATATATATTTGTACTCTTTAATTATCAGACGAAGTCCAGTGATATGAGAAAATATTAATTTTAATAAAAAATTTGCTTTTGTTGTAGGAAATTTCCAAATATGATGAATATACAGGGTGTAAGGTTTTTCCCTTCTTTTTTCGAAATTGGATAGACTTGATTTCCGCCGTTTTGATTGGTTGAATCTGAGAAAGACGTGGGTTTTTGCCAGAAATTAGCGTTCTCATCGCTCTCCAATTTGAAAAAAAGAAGGGAAAAATCTTACACCCTGTATTTTTAATTATTTTTTGTTAATTTCATGAGAAAGTATAGATAACGGGTTATTTCGATGATTTGATACAATTTACCTGAATACTAAAATGTTGTTTATTCAAATCCTTAAAATATTTATTTTAAGGCGACAGGACACTTTTCTAGCATTTTTTAAATAGAAATATTTAATGTACTATTTACGAAATAATGAGCTGGTGTGAACTGAGATAGCATAATTCGATATTTTAACCGGTTAAAAAAGTAACTGTCCTACGAAAACATTTAAAAAATCTGCGTTTTTTGTGCAACTTTAAAATAATTGTAATTTTTCCCTAGTATCTCGAATGAAAAAATATCTAGCGACTGACACCCCTTTCAAACTACACATTTTTGGCGGGAATTCTGTATCATAAGGCTTTTTCAGATCAAAGTCTGTCCCTTGAGATTGTGAATGACAGCTGGGCTGCCATGGTGGTTTGGGTTTTGACTCCCCGCCTAGAATCACTGTTTTCATTTTTTGTTTTTTTTCAATTAAGAGCAACACATTTTTCACTTACTTTGACTTTAATATTATCACATCGTTTGATAACAGAATTGTCATGGCTTTGCTTTATTTGAGTTTCCAAGGTCATCGAAAATATTCTTAGTTGGGGAAACTAATGATTGAGCCATATCAATTACGGGGGCTCCTGGTCCCTTTTTACTAGTTTTTAAGCCAATTTTTTTTATTTAATTCGGCTTTTCAAAACAACTCATCCGATAACATTCTTAGATAACTCAAACTGAGCAAATATATCTTGTGAAAAATAAAATAAAAAAATTAGTTCATCGGATCAATTTATTTTATCTTTTTTCTTTGATTACTGAAATTGTTAAATTAGTAGTTTTTCTTAAAAAAAATTGGTAACAATCGTCGGATTCGGACCAATTGTTTTAATTAAATTATTGACCAGATATTTGTGCTCTGTTTAAGCTATCTAAGGATTCAATCGGATGAGTCGTTAGCAAAAGCTGAATTAAAGAACAATTTTTGGCTAAAATTCTAGTAAAAAAGGACCAGGAGCCCCCGTAATCGATATGATTGACCTACTACGTGTCTTTTACCGTTTGTGCTCATTTATAAATTATTAGTTCAAAATCACTAAGTGTGTATATAAAGGTGTTGATGTTTCCCGTTTTCCTGTCTCCCTTTTTATTTATTCGGATAGGCGAAAAATCTTTGATTCGGACGATGAAATCTGACGTATCAATTTCCTTATACGAATTTGGTTCACTCATAATAATAGGATGTTCTAGTAGCTTTCCAACCGTTTGTTTCGGGATTTTTATAGCCGTATTTTCGTCCTAAATTTTATTAAAAAAATTATGTTACACCAAATATTAAAAATTTATGCAAAACATAAATTGATAAATTTAGTAAAAAGCTTTTGAAGAAAAATATTTCTTGAAAAGTTCAGTTGCTTAGACAATTATAAAAAATTCTAATTTTAGAATTTTTTCTATGAAACCATTTTG
>SCLH01001832.1:31452-57057 GCA_004367855.1 Oikopleura vanhoeffeni | reverse complement strand
TTATACGAATTTGGTTCACTCATAATAATAGGATGTTCTAGTAGCTTTCCAACTGTTTGTTTCGGGATTTTTATAGCCGTATTTTCGTCCTAAATTTTATTAAAAAAATTATGTTACACCAAATATTAAAAATTTATGCAAAACATAAATTGATAAATTTAGTAAAAAGCCTTAAAAAGCTTTTGAAGAAAAATATTTCTTGAAAAGTTCAGTTGCTTAGACAATTATAAAAAATTCTAATTTTAGAATTTTTTCTATGAAACCATTTTGGTGGAGGTTGCTGAAATACTGATATCTTTGAATTCATTTGATTCGGGAAACTAGAGTAATAACTTAATGTCTGAAAATATTCAGTGGAGACTTTTTGAGTTTCATGTGATTTTGTTCAATGCCAGCCACCGATTCTATTTGAATTGCCGAAAACCCATAGGTAGCGTGTCCACCAATCGATTTTCGGCCAAAATCGACCTCTTAGGGTTAATATTCCAAATATACTGGTATGTGTGAAATTTAATTGCGCGTCTTTTGGTAAAATAATTTTTTTTCAAAAATCAATATTTTATCAAAAAAATGATAATTTAGTTCAAAAAATCGTATTTTTGCCCAAAATTTAAAACCCAACTTTCAAATTTTTTTTCATAAAACTAGGTCCGCCTCCTTAGTGACGACATTCATCATTCACTGGCACTGATGTATCTTTCACACAGAAAAAAGTAGTTTTGGGAGGTTTGAGGTTCTTTTAAAATATTGATTTTTTGAAAAAAAAATAATTTTACCAAAAGACGCGCAGATTAAATTCACACATACCGTATATGTGGGAATATGAACCCTAAGAGTCGATTTTGGCCGAAATCGATTGGTTGACACGCTACCTATGGTTTTTCGCAATTCAAATAGATCGGTGGCTGGCATTGAACAAAATCACATGAATCTCAAAAAGTCTCCACTGAATATTTTCAGACATTAGTTATTACTCTAGTTTCCCGAATCAAATGAATTCAAAGATATCAGTATTTCGCAACCTCCACACAAAATGGTTTCATTAGAAAAAATTCTAAAAATTAGAATTTTTATAAATTGTATAAGCAACTGAACTTTTCAAGAAATATTTTCTTCAAAAGCTTTTTACTAAATTTATCATTTATGTTTGCCATAAATTTTAATATTTGGTTGTAACATAATTTTTTTAATAAAATTAAGGACGAAAAATACGGCTATAAATCCCGAAACAAACAAGTGAAAGCTACTAGAACATCCTTATTAATTGAGTGAACCAAATTCGTATAAAGGAATTGATTAACGTCAGATTTCATCGTCCGAATCAAAGATTTTTCGCCTATCGAATAAATAAAAGAGGAGACAGGAAAACGGAAACATCAACACCTTTATATACACACTTAATTGTATTTGAACTAATAATTTATAAATGAGCCCCAAACGGTTAAAAGACACGTAGTAGGTCAATCATATCGATTACGGGGCTCCTGCGTCCTTTTTACTAGAATTTTAGCCAAAAATTGTTCTTTTAATCAGCTTTTGCTAACGACTCATCCGATTGAATCCTTAGATAGCTTAAACAAAGCACAAATATCTGGTCAATAATTTAATTAAAAAAAATTGGTCCGAATCCGACGATGTTACCAATTTTTTTAAGAAAAACTAGTAATTTAACAATTTCAGTATTCTAAGAAAAAAATAAAATAAATTGATCCGATGAACTAATTTTTTTATTTTATTTTTAACAAGATATATTGCTCAGTTTGATTATCAAGATGTAATCAGATGAGTTGTTTGAAAAGCCGAATTAACCCCCTCACACCCAAAAACCATGAAATCCCTCACACCCCAAAACGCCATTCGGGACCCACTTTGAGCGTTATTGCGGATAATAAATGCGATAGAATATTCATTATTTTTACTGGCCCGAGATCAAGGATAATTTAAATGGAGGCAATAAATTTTTCAAATTTTTATTCTGTTTGCTCGATAAATGCAAGAGAAAATAGAGGTTTAGTTTCAGACTTCATCGTGAAACATGCATTTTTAAATCACATATGATACAAAAAGATTAAGTCAGCACACTGGCTATTTCAAAATATTGATCTCGAATTTTAATAGCTCATCTGAATCGTCTGAAAAACAATTTTTTCTATCGTTCGAGCCAAACATGACGCACTAAAATCAGAACCAATTGCATATAAAAAGTTTTTTACCTTGAAGTTTGAAGGCTCATCACGGGTGAATTGAGAATAATGAAAAAGTTCACAAATTTAAATTATCTTTGATGATATACGCCAATAAAAAGGAACTTTCATTTTTGTCAAAAAACGATGCTTCATAGTGAAGGCAAACTGTATTATAAATAATCAAACCTGCTTGCTGAATCGGTTCTCTGATTTAAAATATCTCTCTTCATTAGTCTAGGAACATATGATAACGCCTTGTTTTGCTGTGCCGAAAAATACTTTTTGAAATTTTAAAGCAACCCTATTTTTGAGGATGAAAATAAAATTATTAGATCAAGTTGTTCAGCCACTAGAAAAAGGAACTGAGTATTATGGTGTCAGCTGTAAGCTTGCATTACTCGGCATGATATCGTCACTATGCTCTTGTCGCTTATGCATCGAATTCTACCTAAAAATTCAAACGGATCATTTAAAAAATAATTATTCAGCGCAATTATGAGTTTTTCTTTATTTTTGAGTTTAGTAGAAATCACTCGAGAAAAATAAAAACTTCCCAATAAAGACCAGAAGAAAAAAATTAATATACCAAGAGCCACGCCTAAAGTAATTCCTCAATCTGAGTCATCCTCAGATTTTGATTTAGTGTCCGTATTTACCGCTAGAATTTTACGAAAACTCAGGCCGAAACTCCTAATAAAAAGCAGGAAAAAAAATCTTTTGACACTACTAGTCCGTATCGAATTTTAAACCAGTACTAGAAAAAGATTTGCGAAACTTTGACACATTTATAAAAAAGTCTGTGATTATTATTTCTATCTGTTTTAGGATTTAAAAAATCTCGCGTCCCCGAAGCGTGGTGTGGGGGCTTAATAAAAAAAAAAATGGCTTAAAACACCTAGCTAAAACAGGGACCAGGAGCCCCCTAAATTGATATGGCTCAATCATTATTTACCCCAACTAAAGAATATTTTTCATGGACCTTGCGAAAACTCCAATAAAGCAAAGCCATGACAATTGCTTATCAAACATGTGAAATATTAAGTCAAAGTAAGTGAAAAAGTTAGTTGCTCTTAATTAAAAAAAAAAAAATGAAAAACAGTGATTCTACGTGAGTTCAAAACCCAAACCCACCATGCAGCCCAGCTTCATTCAAAATCTCAAGGAACAGACTTTTGATCTGAAAAGCCTTTATGATACAATTTCCCGCCAAAATGTGTAGTTTGAATGAGGCCTGAGTGTCATGTCAGTCGCGAATTTTTTCATCGAGAGACTAGGAAAAATTACAATTATTTTAAGAGTGCACAAAAAAACGCAATTTTTTAAATGTTTGCGTAGCACAGTTACTTTTTATAACCGGTTGAAAACATCGAATTATGCTAGTCTCAGTTCAGCACCAGCTCATTATTCGTAAATAGTACATTAAATATTATCATTTAAAAACAATGACTAGAAAAGTGTCCTGTCCGCCTTAAAATAAATATTTTAAGGATTTGAATAAACAAACATTTTCAGTATTCAGGTAATGGCTTATCAAATCATCGACAAAACCCGTTATACTATACTTTCGTCATGAAATTAACAAAAAATAATTAAAAAATACAGGTTCGTTAAGATTTTGCCCTTCTGTTTTTTTAAATTTGGAGAGCATGAACAACGCTAATGAGAACGATAATTGGCAAAAACCCACGTCTTCTCAATTCAACCAATCAAAGAGCGAAATCAAGTCTATCCAATTGCGAAAAAGAAGGAGAAACCTCACCCTGTATATTCATCATATTTGGAAAATTGCCTACAACAAAAGGCAAATTTCTTATTTAAATTAATATTTTCTCATATCACTGGACTTCGTCTGATAATTAAAGATACAAATATATCTTTTTAAAACTGTATAATTTATAGCTGTTCAGTAAGATAAAGTCACCCCCCACCATATCAATTGTTTCCGCAACCAATGCAATCCAGATGTCAATTTTCGTTGGGAACTCCTCCCCAGTTATGGAGACAAGTTCTTGAAAACTGTTCAAAAATTCAATAAAAACTGTCAATAACTTGTATTTTTATGTCACATACCATAAAAAACGTTGCGTTTATATTTAAAAATGATTTCAGCCCTTTAGGGTTTGTTATGTTGAGTATGTAAAAATTTTACGAAATTTATTGATTTATAACATTTTCTCTATTAATGACGTCATTCTTCGAAATATTTCTAAGGTCATTTCGTTTCCCGATCTCAATTTTACCCAAGAGCAAAATATCAGAAATTGCAGATAATTCAAAAAAGAATGATCACAATATAAAACTGTTGCTCACTACGGACTTGTGGTCCTTTGAAAAGTTCAACCCTTGTGAGCATATAAAAAAAAAGTTTCCGCCAAGGCACCAGAGCCCACAATTGGGCTCTACTTTGAATGTTGTTTACAGAAAGCTTAAGGCAGTGAATTTGAATTTTTTCTGCATAAGAAAGTTGAGAGGTAAATTTTCGCTCCTAAATTTATATCTAGAGATTTCAGTTTAGTTCTGAAAATATAGTATAGCAAGGTATACCATATCACGTCGATACACGGGTCCACAGTTGTCTTCACAAGTGACCTCTCCGTCGGAAAACGATGCGCAAAGTATCCTGGCCTACGTCATCCTTTTGTCCGCTTTGATTATATCTCATTACATCAAATGAATTGATAAAAAGTCCAAAAATTTATGAAAATCATTGATTTTCGAATTAAAAATGTTATGTTCCCTCTATTAAAAGCCAATTATTACATTTATTCATTATTTTCAAGTTAATATTTCGTAATGAAGTGACAATGGACAGCTTTGATAGCTTAATAGTCACTTTATATAATTTAATTATTTTCATGGATATTAAGTTGAAAAATTTAGAACATTTCACTTCCGAAAAAAAAATATCTGCCCCCTTGATACCAATAAATTTTTATTGAAAAGCTTATGGCATGCACAAAACGCTTTCCTAAAAACTGGCTAAACTCACATTGTATTTATGTCTAGTTGAAATAATTTTTTCAGGAAGTGAACATAGGCGCAAAAATCATATAAATCAAACACCTCGTATTCGTGATACCAACACATTCAAAAAAATTTCGATATTTTTTCGGAAACCGAATCAAATTTTCATAATCTGTGAAAGAAAGATTCTCGATCCGTTTTTGCGTTTTTGAATGATTAGGATGCTAGAGCCACAATTGTGGCTCTGTGCTCACAAGGTTAAAGGTTTTCGCCTGATATCATTTACCCCTAAAACGTTGAAAATGGGACAACTCTGAAAATTCAGTTCCGAGCTACTATGAAACCTTGTTTTGCTGCAGTCTGGAGTTCATATTACAGTTTTGCAGTTTAAATTCACAATGAATTCCTATCCAATGATATGTACATGACCCCGGAATAATATTACTATAACTTCATCCTTATTCTAGTTTTCAATCTATTCAATGCAAAATAAGGCACTAATTAAAAAGAACGACGTTCAATGTAATAATTTGCTATGTTTATTCCTGCCAATTTAGCTTAAATAGGTTAGTAACATGAAAAGTGCGTAGCGAAAACATGATGACAGTGGGTTTCATATACAGTTCATATCTTTTGACCCAGAAATGACTATCGACCTGATTCTATGATTTTGACCTCGAGAGACTGAGTTTAGTTGTAAATACAACACAAATTTAAAAAATGACGAAAATTTTCCAAAAAACATTGAAATTTTTCTGAGTGTCCAAAAAAAAATAAAATGCTTGATCTTAGCGCCGAACCGATTATATTGTCGAAGAAAGTTTACAATATCAATTCTAGAAAAAATGATGCTCGACGATTTCGTTTGTGCTATTAAAACGCGTAGGATTACATTAGTATTTAAAAATAATTTCAATTCGTAGCTCCTGGGAATTAAAAAATGACATTGTTAATTCGGGCGCAGTCATTTTCTTTTTAATGTCACAATAATCTGATCACATGTTGTTAAATGTTTTGTAATCACATGTAAAAAAAAAATCGATTTGTTCCTGGGTCAAAATACAAAAATTGGGTCTTTTTTCGGCATAGTTCAGACATTTTTAGCGATCAAATTCTAAAAAAGACCGGCAAGTCATTTTTTTTGCTATGCTTTTTCACAACTTATGTTGTAAGCTATGAATAGTTTCGAAAATAGGACGAACAAAAAATCGACTTTAAAAAAAAAAACTTATTGCTCCCGGTTACCCTATTTACCGGTTTGGATTCAGCATGCCGATCTTGAATTAACAGCAATAATGTTCACGAGTATTATGAACTATTATCTCCAAGATTTATATATATTTTTCTGTAGCCAATAAAAAGTTATGAGCCCCGAAAAAAGTTCTGTCTGGCCGTATAGACCCCCTTAAGGGTAATCCCGTTCCCACATTTGCTCCACTTATGTTATTCATAAAAATGCACCAAAGTCAATCGTTTATGTTTTGAAGAGCACAAAACAACCAAGAACAAAAAAAAATTCGAATGTTCGTATTTTCTGAGTATTTTCAATATCAAGTGGAAAAAAACGTTTGTTTCAATTTGACCCCCCAAAACTTCTAATTTCGGCTTCGAATCGGTAAGCCAACTTTCTCTTCAGTATTCTTTTGAGCCTAACGTTTCGAAAAAATCAAAGCATTTTTTTTCCGGATATTTTTTCACGTGACGTTGAAAAATTCCATATTTTGAGTTGGGTCGAAATTTAAACAAAACGCTCCACAGAAGTTTTATTTGTTCTGAGCTTCCTTTTGCGAAATTTTGAGTGATTTGAAATCTAACCCCAGAGGAGATAGAATTTCCGATGGAAATCCTCAAAAAAAACGATGTCTTATCGCATATTCTAAGAAAAATAAAGCACTTATCGACAAAAACGCTTCACAGAAGTTTGTTACTAATATACAGGTTATGATATAAAAGTTAGGTGTATTTCAAAAGAACATCAGAGGAGATAATTTCCGTTTTGGTTAGTCTCCCTGTTTCCCTAATGTGTCTGGAGTTTTCATGCAACAAACTTATTTGACACTGTTTCCGCAAATGAAGGCTGTTTTAGCAAACTGGCTAATCTGAGTATATCCGTGAGCCGTCTTTCGCTAACATTTTATCGAGAATATGTCAAATTAGACCGAATACCCTTAAACCCACATACTCAGCGCTGGCCATATTTGCCCAAAGTGACTTCGATCTCTTTTTTTAATAGCTAATTTGTTCCGATACCATTTTTAGTCAAAATGAAAGGTCTGATTTTCAAAATTCTCTATCTTTTGGCTAATTATCTTTCCTCTATCTTTTGTAGTTCTTGAGATAAGCATGTTTGTCGACCCAAATCGGGACCTGAAAAAATTCAAATGAGATTTGAACTTGAAAATAAATTTTTTTTTCGATTTTTCGAATTTGCTACCGTGATTTTAAGATTTATTTGTGCGCAAAAAATGAAAAAAAATATTCAAAAATAAAAAAAATTTTTTTGATTCTCACACAATTCAATTTTTTTTTTTTTCCCGATTTTCTCTCAAAAAAGTCAATTTCTTGCAAAAATATATATGCATTATAATTATTTTATGCAAGAACAACAACCAAGTTTCCTAAACCAATATATTGATAAATTGTACTGTTTACTTTAAGAACACCGCGAAAATCGACAACAAAGGATGCGCGCGCGGGTCCCTTTACTAATTTCTTTGTTATTTTCTGTCGCCACAAATCTTGACTAAAGACTCTTGCGTGTGATTATTAGAAGTTGAAAAATACGCGAAGTCTGTAAGGCGGCAAATTATCAGGCGGTTATTATATGTATACATGTAGTGTGAAACTGATTTCATTACCTTTTCATCAATTTAAATTTTAGTCAAAAATTTATCTTTTTACCAATATTATCTCTTAAAAAAAATATTATCGTAAAAAACACGTGAAAAAATTATATTTTCATATTTTTTCTATATATAATTGTTGAAGCCTTCGAATAAATATTTTATATTTCGCAACGTGAACGTGATAAAAAATATGATTTTTTAACGTTCAGGGTGGCCATATTGGCCAACCGCTGAGTACGTCACTGTTTTGAACTTCTGATGTATGTGTGTTAGGAGTATCCCGTGTCCCTAATTTACAATTCTCGATAAAATATATAGCCCAACACGCGTTGCACGGATATTATTCAATTAGCCAGTTTGTTAGGAACTAGCCTTCAAGCTGTGGTCAGAATGTAACAAACTTTTTGCTGCTACACTCCGTGACACATAAGCGAAACAGAAGACATAACGCAAAACGGAAAATATCTATCTCCTCCCAGGTTTTATGAAAAAAACCTAATTTTGATACAACCTGTATAATTTACTATTCAAAACTTTCACAGTGGCCGTTTTTGTCATGAGTGCTATGTTTTTCTAAACATGCCAAAAAAACCACCGTTTTTTGGACATTACAACCTCGAAAAATCTATCTCCTCCCAGGTTAAATTTGCAAATTAGGCTCGAAAATTTTGCAAAAAGCGAGTTCAAACATTATTGAAAATGAGTCGAACACACCAAAATATATTAATCTAAAATATTCCGTTTAATTTTTTTATGTGAGCACTATTTCAGAGAAATATTTCATTTTGTAGTTAATATTCAGAAAAATATACCAAATATTGCGTCCATTTCAAAGTGGACGCCTTCCGGCGGGCTCTACCGCTGCAACAATATGTTTATGGCCAAAATTTTTTCAAAACTAAACGGTGAGATATCTGAAATATCGACTAATTTTTACTAAATCTTGCAACGCTTACGTGAGAGTTTTCTTATGTGTAGCCTGCCGGCGGCCTGCCGAGGCTGGTACGTTTTTATTTCGGCCAAAATTAATTCATCATTGGAAAGTTGCCTCCCGGCGGCCCTGCCGCGCTTGTCCACGCTTTTAATTTTGTTGGAAATTTGAAGTTCATCATTGGAATAAGGTATTTTGAAAAGTATTGCCTCCCGGCGGCCCTTGCCGGGGCTTCACCTTCTTCTATTTATTCCCAATTTAATTTCATCCTTGAATTAATATTTTTGTAAAGTTTGCCATCCCGCAGGCCCTCCGTGGGGCCTGTAAACCTTGTTTAAAATTAATAAACTAAGATATATTGTGTACACTCGTGCATGCGCAAACTTTCTCGGAAAGTCTATGGTATTGTTAAAAAATATGGTTACAAACCCTTATTTATTTATAACCCTAGCCTTGCCCACAAAACGCTGCGTCCGATTCATGCCGTGTACACTGACACGAAGTTACCTAGTCCTACTTCTAACCCTTTTCAAGATAGATCTCTATTTTGTGTACACATAAACAATTTTAGGGTTTTCGAATAGAAATAATTTATGGTAGGTTCATTTTAAAAAATGTTTTGTTGTGATGTTCGGTTATTCCATAATCATAAATGAAGAGTCTGAATAAATTATTAGATGAATTATTTTGTTTCGCAGCAATGTGTTAATAACGGAAGAAATAAACACATTTTTCTTCAGTATGAGCAGCAGCGAGGTGAGAAGCGTGTGATGGTTCAAAATCAGGATATCAAACTCTTCCTGACCTTTGTCTGTTCCTTCAGACGTTTGAAATTGTTTGATATTAAGATCAGATATTTTTTGGTCGATAATTTTCCCGAAATTAATTTTAGAAAAATTTTTTTTGTATTCTGAAGCGCGGTGTCCTAGCTATGGTGTCGAATTTGTGTTGTTACAACGTATAACTCACCTACAAGTGTGGAGATTTATACGATTTTGGTAAAATCGAGGTTTTTGTAATTAAACTACGGCCCCTAAAGTTTTTGAGAAGTGAGGCTACTGAAACTGGACTCATGGCTCTCTATTGGCTGTGATCGATTTACTGATTCAGCCCAATCAGAGCCCTACAAGCCAATGTAATATCTCTGTTTTCTCGATTTAAAATTTAGTGGACGTTACGTAGTTACTCTGTTAGAGTACTTATTGATTCACCTTATATCTGTTAGAGTACCCTTTTTTGAAATTTCCATGTCCGTAATCTGTTTAGAGTCACCCCTTATACAGAAAATCTCAAAAACTCTAGACTTTCAAAATTACATTATAATTTTCGCCACAGAATTACTTGGTTTTTGGCCTAACGGGAATAATCGACAGGGATATTAAATTGATCCTACTATTGATTTCATGCCCAACTTTTATGGTTTTTAGAATAATATTAACTTGTAACTGTTTATGTATTTTCTACAGTCTAATATTATTTTATGGAGATATATAGTGCTCTAATTCATCACTTAAATCTCACTATTACGGGCCAAAATTTTGTATACGTCCAAACTTCAATTCTGAAAAAATTTACTTTTGAACCCACAATTTCTCAAACTTTACTGTTGATTAAATAATAATTTTCAGAATAAAACAAGATAACAAGTTGGCCACCAATTAACATTTGTTTTTACTGTTCATTTAGAATTTAACCACAGTTAGCTTTATCTCCTGATTGCCAGAAAAAAAAGTGCGATAACTCCCAATCTTAGAGCTAGCTAAATTATAGATATACGTAAAGTTATAGATATGCTAAAGTTATAGATATCCATGATGTTTGCCAGTTTCTGTAGCCAAAGGTTGTGTTCTCTTCAGTCAATTTAATTCAAAAATTTTATCAAAGTACCATTTTTTGACCGTTAACGCTCATTTTATAAAGTGCATTTTGAATACATATTTTTCCGATGACTTCTTTAAAACTAGAATTTTTTATTTGTTTAAGTATGAAATTAATATGACGTTTGTTTTAAATACAAAAAAACATAATAACTAAAATCATATAAGTTTAAAAAAAAAAGGAGAACTCTCAAATTGAAAAAAAATATTGAGTAATCATCTGTTAGATTACCCGAGCAATCACTTGTTAGAGTTCCTTGTATTTTACCTTTTTTTCAATATTCAGGGGTAACTTCAACAGAGATAACTACTGATTATGCAATCTGAGGCTGTCAATTTCTAACTGTTCGGATGGAATTTCATTTATTTTGAACTATAGCGGTCCAAAAACGTCAGTTTGGGAGTCAGACAGATTCCATAGGAATTTTAATTCGGAGTTCAAATTTATTTCAGTCTATCTACAATATTTTGTTTTGTCCCCTTTTCGAATTCACGCAAATATTCGTCACATATCTTGCATAGCTCAAAATCAACTTGTTAAGTTAAGGTCGGAAATTTCTGTTCGAACAGTGCAGAATATATTGCAAAATAGCGATAATTTCGACCCCCCTACTGCAACCAATTTATTTGTTTTAAAATCCGGTTAAAGATTCAAAAATTATTGTATAGTTGGTAGTTCTGTCTTCGAAAAAAAAGTTTTTAAATATTTCTAGGTGGTGGCTCTAAAATTTAGGGTTAAGATTTTAGTCGACTTTATTAGTTTTGATTTTTGGAAAAACTTTTGGTTTGGCGTAAATAATTTCAAAGTATATGCTCTAATACTCAATTTATGTTAATTGATGTGTGATAAGTACACCACAGTCAAGCTCACAATTCATATTCAGCAGAATTAAAACCCTTTGAATTCGCCGAAATCGCTTTTTGGAATTCAATTGTTGAATTACTGAATATTTGCAAGGTTTCACTATAGCCTTATAAGGTGAGCCATAGTCTATAGGATTAAGTTATGAAATACGACGTCCGCGCCCGATTTGTAGAGTTGAGCAATTTGTACAATCTGATAGCCCGGTTTACCAATGTGTTTTTGTGTCAACTTCCGTCTACATTTTCGTTCTGTTTTCATTCATACCTGATGATGAATTTAAAAATATATTCGCAAATCGTTGCTAAAACAAATCAAGTTTTTAATTGCAAAAGTTATTAAAATTGCTGTCTCACAAAACCAAATACAAATTTTTCTTCTCCGCCAAAAAACGGAGAGATAAAGACCCGAAACCAAAAATAGCCAGATATCCAAGTGAAAATTATTCAAGTTGAGATTAGTCCACAGTTTAGCCTGCTACCATCGCTTGGCGAATACTGTATACATATTAACAATACAATACCGATACTATACAGTGATACAAAACGACATCATCTGACTAAAGTGAACCCATATCACGTTTTCCTATATGAGTTACATTGGCTACTTTTGCCCAACGCAATTTCCACTGGATAGCAAAAAGATAGAAAAAAACACAGAAAAAAATGAGGTTAAAGCTTTACCAGGGTCAGTCACAGTATTTGAAATCACGAATATCCCGATTTCCCAGACTCTTATAGATTTATCATCCAAGTCGTGACAAAACGTCGATTTTCGTCAATAAATGTAAGTATTAAACGGGTTTCAAAATGACGATCATATTGCGGACAAATAATTTCATTTCTTACATCCAGCAGGAGAACCTATTCAAAAAAATAATAACTTATATAATTTTTTATAGGAGTGATTGTGTTTGTATTACATGTCGTCCTCCTAACTGGTACCAATTTTAAGGAGTTGTCAATGTGTCTCTAACTCGTACACAGGTTTTCTTTCTAACTTCAGAATTGCAGACAAAAATTTCAAGAAGAACTTTTATATGCTTTTCATTTGAATTATTTATGGGTTATGAAATATATAAAAGAGTATAACATTAAAACCTTTTCCATTTCTTAAATTCTAGCTTCGAAAAACAAAATCAAAACAAGTTTTAATTACAAGAAAATTATATAAAAATGCTGTGTACTGTGCCTTATCTGGCTAAGCGGACACTTTTCGAAATCCCGTTTTTGATCCGCTTAGAACCTAGTGTTGCTCTAAATCACCCCTAGAGGGCGCCTAAGAGCTTAAAAACTAAAGCAAATTCGCTATAACACTGGTAAACATCATAAAATAATAAATACTACCAAATAAGTTAAATTAGGAGTTTTTGTTTATATTTTTTGTTTTTAAATTTAAATTACAAAATCCCTCATAAGCGGACAAAAAAAACTACCCGTTTGTCTGCTTAGGACATATTCAGACTCTAAATCAACCTCTAAGGGCCACTAGAGAGCTTAAAAATTACAGCAGGGTGCCGGCGTATAAGTTAGAAAGTTGTGCAAAAACCCTAACTATACGCCGTCATTTAACGGCCGTTTATTGAGTCACCCTTTTCAACGATTACGACGAATTAAGATATATTTCAACATTTCTCCCAAGTTCTCTTTATTTTCTTAAATTCATCTCAATCACACCAATAGACAAAAAAAATCTTAATCATCTCGGCCAATTAAACACTTTTAAAAATACAAATCGACTGTTTACACGGACAAATACCGTACGCGATCTAGCAAAAACTTCTGGTACTTTTTTGTTAGAAAAATCTCCTGGGTCCACAATATGTTGCAGCTAGAACCAGATGTTTAAAACATCAGTGAAACGCGTCAGTATTCCCTTAAATATTTGGTCATAGACTATGACTCATAGTTTATAATTAGCCGTGTCCAGAAAATTCAATTTACGAATTCGTTTGGTTACACTTGAAAAAGTATACGATGACGATGGAGTCAGAAAAATTAAATTTTCAAATCACTGAAAATTATCATGGAAATTATCCTGATGTTTACAAAAACATATATGCTCCTGGTAACCCTCCAAAGCATGGAGCTATTGTTATGAGGTTTTTACATATTCAAGAATAAATATAGCACTATCGACAAAAGCGCTCCTACAAAGTTTTGCATAACCTGATTATACAGCTTATGTTAAAATTTGAGTTTATTTACCAAAGTAAAACCTGGGCGGAGGATAGATTTTTCCGTTTGGCTTAGTGCTCCTGCTGTCGCTTATGTGTGAAGGAGTGTGGGCATACAAACAAAATGTTGGCATATTTTTTCGCCAAAGTTTTAAAGCTAGTTCTTACAAAGTGGCTGATCTGAAAAATATTCTTGAAACCCTTTTGTTTGATATTATTTCATCGAAATATGTCAATTAGGACCGGATACCCTTAACCTCATTACCTAAGTTGGTTCAACATGGCATCATAAAAAATTAAATTAATAGTTGGTTCCGAATTACGAACTAACATATCAGAATTTTTAGTTTTCTTTCTATGGCTATGCTAAAAAATTCGGATACTTGTAAGAATTGCATGGTTGAACCAACCGGTTAAATCAGGTTAACCGAAGCAAAAATGAAATTTTTTTAATCGTTATTTTTTTTTACCCAGCATCATAAATTTTTTATTTGACATAAGCTAGAGAATTTAAATGTGACAAAAAATTTAAAGCTCTTCAAATTTTAGCTACGCATTGTAAAATCTTTTAAAGTAAAATTTCATTAAAATTAAACTCTTTTTACTACTCCCCACTCGGGCCCTACCGCTAATAGCGTTGGTTTGAATACGCGTCTTCTGATGGCTGTGATTTTGCTTTCCTTACAAAATATAGGAGACGACCAGTAATAGCTTGCCAGCGGATCGCCGCCACCGAGTTGACCGTATCCTTCCAGTTTTGTATTAAAATATTAACTACTATGTTTAGCATCAGGCTTGTACATGTAAAAAATCACGATTTCTTTAGTTGATAACAATTATTAAACGACAATTTTTTCTGAATCCAATGACAAATTATTCTACCTTATTTATAAGTGTTTAAGTTATTTATAAGTACTTAAGTGTTATTATATAACATTTGCATTCGGATATTGATTCGAACCCAAGGCCTTTGTATTAGAAATAACATTTTTGAGCCCTACCCAACCGCCACACTGGACGTCAGAATAAATTATGGAAAACTTTAGTAAATACGCTTAAAAATAAAAGCTTGAAATATTTTTTTAAATGTTTGAAAAAATACCGTTTTGTTTCGCTCTAACATACGTTTTTTCAGAAAACATGCGTAGGCTTTGCCCCCGTTTTATCCGCTTAGAGGTGTTTCCGCTAAGCCAGAACCACAGTACTTTGATATTGTATCATACAACAAAACTTTATCAATTTCAATTCAAATTAAGCTACAAAATAAGTAATTTTAGTCTACACTGTACGTTCTATTCTAAAGTAGAGGGATGTCTTTAACTTGTTACAACTTTTTGGCGCGATATTGTACCAGTTAGGGAAGCTAGTGAGGACTGTATTTGTAAATTATATTACCATTATGCTTAGGAAACCGTCAGCTGGGATTTAATAATTTATGCCATACCTTGATCGTTACAACCAGCTAGAAAAAGTTGTCTTCCGATTCATCAGGATTAAATTGCACACAATATGGAAATTTTTCGCATTCGTAAAAATCTGCAATACATTGCCAGTCTCCAAATCCCAATATTTTATAAATCGTCGTACGAACAAGACAAAAATTTAGACCATTCATAATTATTCAGTCAGTACAGACGGTTTGATTTTAACACTATTTTCATACGCAAAACGATTAAAACGATTTGCAAGAAATTTATATGAATTTATCCCTACCCCTGTCAACACCCTTGTTGTGGCCGTCAAATTCGGAGTAATCGCCTTTTGCCGTAAGTTTCCCAAAGTTTTAATTTGCAATCCATGAAGTTGTCAAGAGCAATGACCAGATTTTGAGACAGATCAGAAGTGACCTAAAAATAATATGATTCGATGAACCAAAGCGCGGGTAATTTAGCATGAAAAATTTTGCTTTTTCAAATTCTTAATTAAATTTTGTACAAAAACGAATGTATGCACTTCAAATTGAAACTGGATATCGTATAGAATATATGAGTTTCGCCTTTTTCGAACTTTTTCTTTGTATATTTTATCGATATCATTTTTGTTTCGTGGCAAAGAATCGTTCGTGTAAATGACTTTAAATTGAAAATCTTATAATCAACAAATGATGGATAACGGGGGTAAGCTTTTTTCAAGCCTAGACTCTGAATAGGGAATTTTTGATAAATTTTTTTTTCACAAATAAAGGGTATGAAAATAATAAGTACGAAATTTGTTATTGCTTTTATTCGTAGCAAGCTGAATTAGATTAATGACATCTTTGGCCAAGCCTTTAAAATGATGTTTCATCTATTTTCGGAAACTTTTTATCGGATTTTGAAACTTTGAATTAGTTTAAATTACAAAGCATTTGCCGAAAATTGATGGGAATGGTTTCGTCAAAAAAAAATTGTTCTGGATTAAAAATACTAACTTTCGCCGTTTTTTACTTAAGGAAAGTGGCGTCGATAATTGGGGCTATTTTTTACACAATTACGAGTTGAAGTTTCTGAGAAACCAGGCTCAAAGAAAATAATTATTGTTTCCATACGTTAGTACAACTCTAAGGCAATGTGCCAGTACTATTCAACCTTCTGATACATTAACCTAGCTCAAAAAATGAATTTCAGTTGGCCCGTCTCTAAAGCACTTAAAAGCCTACTCCTCATTCATCTCTCATCAACTTTTTTATGATATTTGACTTTAGAATGAATATTATTAAATGCACATACAAATGAAAGCCTTTTTTCAAAATTTTGCCTTCTAGTGGTCAAAACAGCCCTTAATTTGGGAGCCTCGCGCAAAAAGCCTTAACTCCTCCTTTAAATATGTAGAAAATTTTTAATTGTGCTTCAAAACGACTTTTGAAGTACTAGTTTTTGTTGAAATTTTTGAACTTAAATTTTCTAAAACCTACTTTGTTTGTTAAAAAAATTCAAAATTCAGAAAAAAAGCTAACCTAAGAATTAAAAAACTCAGTGAAAAATTCTCTACAAAGTAAGGTTGATCAAAAAAGTTATCGGAGAAATCCCAATTATCGTCCCTTTAATTGTAAAACGTTAATGTCAACCTCCGAAAAACGACTTTTTCTTCAAAAAATCTCAAAACCCAAAAAAATCTACAAAGTGAAAAAACTTGGCAGAAATTCTCAACATAAAAGGTTATCAAAAAAACATATACCTAAAGCTGAGATATCGACGCCCACTCCCTAAATATGCAGTCTTCTATAAAGATCTCTTATTTAAACGTTCGGGAGGAATGAAATTCTTAAAAAATGTTTTCTGATCGGTTTGGAAAAATGTGAGAAAAGATTGAGATCGGATCGGTTCAGATTTGTCCGATTTGCTAGGCTGCTCTTCTCTGCGGGCTCGTGGAGGAGTGGGGCGCGCGTGTGAGAGCGAGAATATTTAAACAAGTTGTTGATTCTCCTGGGAGTGGCGTGTAGTCACCCCCGGTAGAAGGTTAGAAATTTTGTTTTAACTAAATTAATAAGAATAATGCCGAATTATTAGTTTTCGTTCAATGCTACGTGATCTACCCAAAACGTAAGTAAGATTAACAAATTTTATATAAATAAATGTTGTAAAAAAAGTAAAGTCATATCAAAATACCCGCCGTTAAAATTATAGCACATATTATCCTTTTAACCTGAAGCGCCAAACACGATGAGTTTATATCTTATTTTGAACTAAACTCATCGTTTTTGGCACTTGCGAGTCTATAGAGGATATGTAGAATACAACCCAAAATGTACATTTTAGCCAAAAATAAATCTATCAAAAGTTGTTTTTTAAATAATGAAATATTTTACATGCCTTTTTTCATTTGTCGGTTTTTCATTGGCTCCAAATTCAAGAATTTTTGTTTTCTCATTTTTAAGGGGTAGTGTGAGTGATTTTTGACATTTTGAGGCTGGGTACGCTAAACTGATAAACGGTTAGAACATTTCTCATCAGATACATATGAAACAATCTACCTTGATCTCGCGATTCCATTTAACCAATCAGTACCACTCCCACAACATTGGTTAAACGCGGTTAAACACGAGGTCCCTCAGCTTTTTTCAAAGAAACAAGAATCCTAAGCTATATCGGAAAGTTTTTTGAGATTGGTAGGAATCCGGAAAATTGTCTGAATTTAAGTGAATGGGAGCTATTTTTTCAATTTTTTGCCTCAGGAGCAGCAAATCTGGTTAAATTATGCCGAAAAATAGTGGTTTTTTACGTTTTGATACAAGCTTTTCTTATGAAATGCCAGAGTAAACGTCATTTTCGAAATATAAAACAAGCCAAAAGTGGTGAACATCGAATGGGAAGTACTTTTTCGAATTCGGCCCTGATTGGCTTGAATCGACAAAAGAAGTGTGCGAAATCGACAATTTTGAAACATAAAAGAAAAGTAATAAATCTAAATACCACCAAAATGATTCCTTGTATACGATTTTCTGGAAACGATATTAGCAACTATGTCTCATTTTAACACAAACAGTGTAGAGAGCAAAACGAAATTATTTATTAAAAACCCATTTTTTGTTTCTAGAATCCGCTGTGTTTAAAAAAGGACCATAGCTGCCCTAATATCGTTTCTAGCATAATCGTTTATGACAAGGAATTCTTTGGTGGCACTAAGATTTGCGAATTTCACTTTTATGTCAAATTTTCGATTTTCGGCGCACTTTTTGTCGAAGTTACAAGCCAATCAGGCCGAAATTCAAGAAATACTCCCCATTCGATGTTCACCAACCCTTGGGCGTGTTAATTCTGAAATGACGTTTCTGCATTCCACAGAAAAAGTTTGTATCAAAACGTTTTGGAAAAAACACCAGTTGTTCGGGCATATTCAACCAGATGGCGGACCCGAGGCAAAAAATCGAAAAACATAGCGCCCATTCACTAAAATTCAGACAATTTTCCGATTCTTACCGATCTCAAAACTTTCCGATATAAGCTCTAATCCTGTTTCTTTGAAAAAAAGCTTGAGGACTCGTGTTAACCGCTGGGTTAACCAGATGGTTGGTGAGTGCGTACTGAACGTTTCTAATGGAAATCGCGAGATCAAGGATAATCTTTCATATGCATTGATTGAGAAATGTGCTACCGTTCATCAGTTTAGCTGTACCAAGCCTCCAAAATGTCAAGAATCACCACACCACCCCCTTAAACAAAAAAATTAATATTTATGTATTCTTTAAAAATAACGACTGGTCAAAAAATACGTTCACCTCTTCCAAAATATCCCGGGAAAGACTCGCAAGAAAGATAAGCTTATCGCGAAATTCTACTACAAACCATTTAAATCGAAACGAAGACCAAGTCTGATCAGACCTCCGGCACCCAGAGCTGATAATGGAGTCTAGTGATTTTCTCTATCCGCCACATGAAACTCATATATATATACGAGATATAATATATAGAGTTCGCTTTTTTCGAGATTTTTTTCTTGTATATTTTTGCGATCTTCATTTTTTAGTGGCCAAAAATTCGTGGTACAGCGGGTCGGCGGATAGTTATACGCGTATAGTTAGATTCCACGCAAAAACCTACGTAAGGCCTTCCGCCAAAAACCTACGCATTTGAAAAATAAATTTATTCGCTTCCGGCGTGCGGCGTATAGTTATAGGCAAAAGATAGGCGTTTTAAACAAATTTTTCAGACCAAGCATCCTCCAGTAGGCGCGACAACTGAAAAATACACTTTTTAAAAACCATGTTCAGATTGACCAAGGAAGTGTCGTGATCTCCAAGGAGTTTTAAAACATGTTTTCAAGTCTCGCATACAATGTCGGCAGCGTTAAAATGGAGCTAATAGTTATTTAGATGAAAATATTTAGTTTTTCTAGTTTAATGAGAGTGATTTACTTTGAGCATATTTTGGTTTCATAATTTCATGGTTCCTTGACATGGTTAACGATTTTCGGTAAATCGCTTTTTCGAATTCATGTTTATTTAAAATAACTTTATCTCCAATAAAATTAAATTTAACAATCTCCTAGAAGACTTGGTACGAAAAATTAACTTTAAGGGGGTATGCGCTCTGAGTTGACATTTTCTCGGGAAATATACTGAAAACTAACAGTTATGAGAAAAACCCGAAAATGCTAATTTGTAGATTATCCTTAATCTGCGAAAAAAGTACATCACAAATTACTTTTGACCATTACACCAATAGTACATATCGTAACAAGTGACACTTGCCCAAAAATGGAAAAATCTATCTCCTCCCGACGGTTATATCAAATTGAGCTCAAAATTTTCACAGATCACGTACCGGAGTATGCCAATCTTTTCTCGAGCTTTTTTTGATCCGGACTGAACAATTCTAGAACGCCAAATAACGACGAGGTTTTTGGGAATTTCAGACTTTCAAATCTATCTCCTCCGAGGATATTATTTGCAAAATGGCTCTCGAAATTTTATCAAGTATTCCTTAGAACAATTGGAAAAGTCTCTCGAGCGCTTGTTTTGCAAATTTCGAGCTAGAATCGAAATATATTTTTTGGTCATTTTCCAAAAAAAAATTCCGAAAAAAAAAGTGCTTCGATTTTTTCGAAAGTAGGCTCAAAAGAAAGCCAGTGAAACACTGGATGAGAAAAAGTTGGCTTACGTTCAAGTCGATATTTGAGTGTTAGTGGTCAAATTGAAGCAAACGTTATTTTTAACTTCATCTTTTTAAAAAATACTTAGAAAAAAATGCGAAAATTCGAAAAATTTTTTATGATTGGGTTCTTAGACACTTATTATCACCTCGGTACCAATTTCAGGCATGTTAAGGTCTCTAAAGGCCTTTATTTAATCAGGTCGCATTACCCCCTTAAAATCACCAAAAATTCTTACTCTGACCATATTTTAACCGCCAATTTAAACTCTTGATATTGTCCAAATTGACCAATCAGAGCACATTGTCCAAAAGTACGCGTATACTTAGAAAGTACGCGTATAGTAGAAGTTACGCGTATAGTTAGGGTTTTTTTTTTGGCGACAAACTTTCTAAACTATACGCCCACCGGCTGTAGTACGAGATTTCTTTTAATGGAAATATGTATAATCAAAGAAATGGTGTGATAACGGGGAAAGCTTTTTTTCAGGTAGACTTGGATCGGAAGTTTGATAACAAAAATATGTTCACTATAGGATGTCGAAAGAAATTTAGCATGGATTTTAGCACCCTTTTAAAGTGGTGGGTTGTCGCTGTTTTGACCTTTTACGAAGCTATTGGATAAACTAGCACAGCTGATAGCCCAAAACTTTTGCAATGAAGAACAACTCTTCACGGTGATTCTGAATTAACAGTAATCTGATACAATCCACACCTACGCCGACACCTCGCTTTTGAAAAGCCTGCCTAAAAAAAATCCACTGAAAAACAATTCTTCTCCTTCAATTTTTCACCATTTTTCATTATTTTTTCTGTGTCAGGACTCCAGAGAAGCCTCACACATAATGCAAAAGTGCCTCTTCCTCGGAATTTTGCTTTTGCGACAAAAACGCGAAAAAACAAAAAGTAAAATTTGAAATTCTCATTTGGGAGGCGTCAGTCAAAGGTATCTTCCTCCACCAAGTTTAGGAGATACAGTTTCGGCTCATGACTGCATCTAAAAGCACGAAGACTGTTGACAATTGCATTAGAGACGTGTTTTTGAAGTTATTATTCGGTGCTCTTGGGGCATGTCAACATTTTCATTTTAGCCTTTAATTTTTAAATGCTAAGTTTGGAGGCCTCAGTCAAAAAGATATCTCCTCCACCAGTTAGAAAAGATTACAGTTTTGACTCATAATGTATCTGAAAGCACAGACTTGTTTGACAATGCATTAGAGAGTTTTTCTGAAAATTTTATTCGGCAGTCTCTTGGAGGCCATGTCAACTTTCATTTTTAAATTTTGAATTTTGACAAAATTTAGAACCAAAGAAAAAATGAAAAATGCTTTCAAAATGATATTTTCCGTAATTTAAACACGTTTAAGATTTTCGTGCAATTTTAACTCGCTAGCGTCCAAAAGAAAAACAAATTAGGCACTTTCAATTTAAAATCATAAATAAATCAATAATTTTTGTTTTTCGTTTTTTGGCCGCCAAAGCAAAAATTCCGAGGAAAGGGCGCTTCTGCATAGTGTGTGAGGCTTCTCTGGGAGCCGGACACAAAAAAATAAAATGAAAAAATGGTGAAATTGAAGCGGAGATATGTTGTCAGTGATTTTTTAGGAGGCTTTTCAAAAGCTAGGTGTCGCGTAGGTGGATTGTATCAGATTACTGTTGAAATTAAAATCACCGTGAAGAGTGTTCTTCAAATGTAAAAGTTTTTGGGATATCATTGATATCTAAGATATCTCAAAAATGACCACACATATTGAAAAAAATCGGAGAAAAAATTTGTCGACGGACCATCTTTTTTCAAAACATTGAGATTGCATACTAAGTTTTCAGGCTGTCTAAAACTCAACCGGATGAGTCTTTCTAAAAGTCAAAATATAAACCTATTTATGGACGGAGGGTGGTTTTATGCTGGTCTCCTGTCTGGAGAAGCCCAATATCACTGAAAGTTTTTTTCTTAACGAAATTGCGATATGGAGACAAAATTAATTTCAAGTCGAAAAACTTATAAAAAATTCCGTTTTTAGGAAAAAGTTTAAATACAGTGCAAAAAAACTATGAAAAACCCGTAGGGTGGAAATTCTTCATGGTATTTGAATATCAGAAGGCTGTCACCTCCATATCCCTTTGAAAAGCCTTTCCAGCCTATACACCCCTTAAGATATACATAGGAATCAAATAAAGGGAATAACACGCTACGTTTTTCGACAATTCGTATCTTTTTTGCCTTACACGCCTACGCATTTTGGAGGACCATTCCCTCAACTTGAACCATAACAGTAGAACAAAAGTTCACCGGAATTCTCACCAAAATTTTATTCCAAATTTATTTTCAAAATTTTAATGATTTAATGTTCGCCTAAATTTTTTTCTCTATTTTGCTAAAAAGTTGAAAGACCATTAGATTAGAAAATGACAGTTTTAATGCTCATTTTCATAAAGTTGAATAAAAAAGCTAAAATGAAGTAATTTCAGATAAAATTTACCAAAAAAAGTATATTGACAAACGTCCTGACGGTATTGAAATTTTCATTTTCTGACGTTTGCGAGTTACACACCTTCTCAGAAGGTCCTGACACCTATGATTGCAGACGATTTGAGAAACTGTCAGACGGTTGAGAAAACCGTCACGACGTTTGAGAAACGTCAGGACAGTTTTCAATATACTTTTTTTGGTACATTTATCTTAAAAATTACTTTATTTGTAAGCTTATTATTCCAACTCTATGAAAATGCAGCAATAAAACTGTTGATTCTTTAAATGAATGGTCTTTCGAAGATTTCAGCAGAAATAAGAAAAAATTCTTGAGCAACCATTAAAAACATTTAAATTTTTGAAAATAAATGATTATTTGAGGGGAGAAATTCCGGTGAAATTTTTTCTATATCCTTAAAGATATGGGGAAGCTTGACATTCATGACAGCTTCCGAATCTAAATACTATCTTCTGAATAGAATTCTTCCCCGGTTTTTAATCGTTTTTTGCAAGATGCAGTGTATTTAAATAGTTCCTAAAACGTGAATCTTTTTATGAGTATTAATCGAACTTGAAATTTTTTGGTCGTCCATAGCCCGAAAGTGCCCAATATCGCCAAAGTTTTAGGAAAAAAACTTTCAGCGATATTGGCCTTCTCCAGACAAGAGACCCTGTATAAGAAACCGACGCTTAGTCATATAAAATAGTTTATATTTGCGACATTTCCTGTAAACGACTCAATTCCGATGAGTTCTTCGACAGCCTGAAAACTTTAGTATAGTATGCGAGATATTTGAGAATGGCGAAGTTATAATTATATGAGGCTTCGCGTCCGTTAGAGAAAGTACCAGACTCGCTTTATCAGCTCTGAGTCTTCGTTTTCACTATCTTAATATTAGACTGTCGGTTTGCCTTATACCTATTTAAATATTTGTTGACAAGTGTCAAAACATTAATCTGGTTAGTATTGTGAATTTATTCTTCTATCCTGAGTTACTGGAGTAAGCGTATATTTCCAGACTTCACTCGAAAACAAATTAGAACTTTATTTTTCATTAATTTAAAATGAGAAAAAAACGAAAAGATAGTGTTAGCTTCTACAGTAGCGCTGGAGATAGCTTCCGACTCAACAGTCAATTAAGGTTATGAAATTTTGAATTTTAATAAAGAGTCTTATGAGACGTTTATTCTCACTTTTGAAAATATAAAACCATGCAAACTAATCTTTTAATATAACATGTTATGTCGAAAAGACACAGATATGAAGGTTATTAGGATAGGTTACTCACACGAAATTGGCTACATGTATGAAATAAAAAACTTTTGAAACCAAATTGTTTGAAACATTTCGACTAAACCAAAGTACGGATCAAAAAAGTGATGCACGCCGCCTCTTATTGACGTATTTCTACGAACAAACTGTAGTGTTTTTGTGTTGTACAAATCTTGTGACAATAACAGCATTGGTTGGCTTTACTGCTAAAACAAATAGACTGTGAGAATTCTTAACTATTTTAGGATTTGATTCATAGTACATCAAAGCTAAAAAACGGCGGAAAGTTTAGTATTTTTAATACCGAAAACATTTTTTGACGATAAATTCCCATCATTTCAAATGCCTGTAAATTTTACTAGATTCAAAGGTTTCCAAAATCCGACTTTAAAAGTTTCCGAAAATAGACTTGAACTGCATTTTGTAAAAGGCTTGGCAAATAGTATTAACTAATATCACTAAGCTAACGATAACAAGCATTACAAAATTAGTGACCTATTATTTTCATACACTTTTTTTGCGAAAAGAATTTTTGTTAGTCAAACTTCTTATCAGAGTTAGGCTTGAAAAAAAAGCTTCCCCGTTATCACCATTTGTTGATTAAATGGATTGCAATTTGAAATAAATTCACTACACAACGATTTTTGGCCACATAAACAAAAATAAATATTGAATAAAATTATACAAAGAAAAAAAGTCTCGAAAAAAAGCGGAAACATAAATATCTCAAAATGTGTTTGAAAAGATGTCCGATTCGCACAAATTTTTCAATATGTTGGTCATTTTGAGATAGCTAAGACTTAATGAGATGAGCTCGTTTCCAAAAGCCAAATCGTAACGGTTTGGATCCACCACTGTGGGACACGCTATTTACTACTGATAAGCATCTTTTGGTCGGAACAGATATGATTCTAGGAGCCATACGGACTTTTTGAAATCCCCATTTTTGCTTAAACCTACGTAAAAAGAGGGATGAGAAACCCACCGCAAATAAACATCCATTAAAACCCTGTTTATAACAATAATTATTTATGTGAAACACGAAAGGTACTAGAACTGATTTCTGCAGTACCAAAGTTAATTTATTTAAAGAACATAGTTTATTTCCATGAAAAAATCAGAAAAGTGTCAGGACGTTGGAAAAATGTATCATTTGAAATTGTCAGGGAACTTTGAGAAACTGTCAGGACGTTTGAAACCTGGCCAGGACGTTGAGAGAGTGGATGTACTTTCGTTTATTGCATATCATTTGATAATTTATGAAGCAAAATTCACCATTTTAAAATGGAATTATTTTTTTTGTAAATTAATGAAAAAATCATAACATGCATTTTTTCTTTCATCTCGAGTTTTCATTCACTCCAAATTCAAGAACATTTTGTTTCTCATTTTTAAAGCAAAAAAATAATATTTTATGTTTTCTTTCAAATCCGGACTTTCAAAATACGTAT